>BCLH01000968.1:0-28154 GCA_001602315.1 Zoysia pacifica | reverse complement strand
TTGAAGTTAAATGGCCCAAATGACTTATTTCTTGTAAATGATTGCCTGATTTTTGAATTTTAAAAAATAAAATTCATTTCAAATTTGAACCTGGGCCAAAATAAAATTTGTTCCTTTTAAAAAGGTCTACCGTCCTCCAAAGTTTCAAAAAAATTAAAATAATTCAACTAAATTTTAAAATTTCAAATGCGAGTTCAAAATTTTGAAACAAAGTTTATGAAATAAAATTTTCCTTGGAAGGGTATTTCAAAGACATGAATTTTAGAAATTTTTGAAAAAAAATTATTTAATGTTTACAAGGTCCAAATAAAAGTCCCCTTTCAAATAGTACAATTGTTTTCCCGAATTTATAAAATTTTATTTATTTTGAATTTGAAATTGAGCCCAAAATAAAAATTGTTTTTCTCAAAAAATTATAGGTCTCTACAAAGTTTCAAAATTTCTAAAGTTTGGAAAGTATGGATTTCGAGACAAAATAGTGAGCAGTGCAGAAAATCAGCATAAATCAGGAAATCGGAAAAAAGAAAATTCCATGGGACCCACCTGTCAGACCTCTTTTCCATACCCCAGCAGACAACACGCAGCCTCCTCCTCTGCTTTTTTGCCACGGCAGGCTCCAGCTGCCTCGTTCCCACGTCGTCCTCGCATGCATGCATGCACGCCACGCACCTCCGGCTGGAGGTACGCGCGACTCTGCCCGCCTCTGCCCTCTCTGATGCGTGAAACTGCTTTGTTAAATTTAAAAATTGATTGGTTCTTATTCACGGTTGCTACTTATTTTTTCTTTTATGGGGTTGCTGCTGCTCGATTTGGATGGGAGATGAAGTGTTGGAACTGAAAGCATCTATTTTTAAATTTCTCAATGATATATTCTATATATTTTTTCCTTGAATTGAATTTTTTTAAGGTCATCGTCAATCTTTTGATTGAGGTTTTTTTTGTTAATGCCCACAAATAGAAGTGCAAGTTGGTACCTAATAATAATAGGCAGTTGTGAGATGAATTTATAAATGTGAGGTACATTTTTAGTTTATTTAAAAGAAATTTTGGATTGTGGAGCGAGCCACAAAATAAAAAAACTTGTATCCTAACTCATAAAGCCACAATATTATGTTGTAGTTATAGCGTTCTCTAACTATATTTTAGTACATATTATTCAATATTATTTTACATTGTTATTATTGATTGTGTTCAGCTATTGATTTAAAATTTTGCTTACAGTG
This sequence comes from Zoysia pacifica, assembly GCA_001602315.1. Lineage (NCBI taxonomy): Eukaryota > Viridiplantae > Streptophyta > Magnoliopsida > Poales > Poaceae > Zoysia > Zoysia pacifica. The sequence continues at coordinate 26,931 of BCLH01000968.1, read as the reverse complement.
TTATTAAAAACATAATTAGTTGTCCGATCCGATCCAACCTGGCTAGTATAAGTGAGTTTGGATGACGTGAACCTGTACGGTGAGCCAAACTGAGTGAAACGGAACTCAAACATATTTCTTCGGAGCCAGATGCGCGCGTGGTTTTTATGTCTGACGGGACAGGTCCTAGTGAGGTACAGGCAACCAAACAGCGGCGGCCTATGGCTCACTTGTAAGCAATTCGATCCCGCGCTAAGCATATCGCCCCACCCCCCCCTCCATATCTCTCTACCTCCGCCCCTGACGATCGCCACATCCAGAAAAGCACCGCTGCTGCCCATCGATCCACACGTTGTGTTCAGGCGGACGAAAATAAATTCCTTTAGTAGCTATTTAAAATGGCCGTGAGGATACAACTTCTCAAAAAAAGAAAGAGTAGCTATTAAAAATAAAAAAAATTATCAGCCACTAAAATTTTTTAATTTTTTTATCAACTCACTAATGTTATTTTTTTACTTATTAAGAATATTTTTAGTAAATATTCTTTCAACAGTGAATCTTCAGAAATATTAAGGCTCCATTTGGAACCAAGGAATTTCAAAAGGAATTTCGTAAAAATTTCAAAAGAATTTGTTCAATTTCACATAAAAAACAGAGAAATTAGAAAAAATTCTCCGTTCTAAACGGGGCCTAAAGAATATTATCAGTTTTGGAATTCAAAAATTTGAAGAAGTTTCCTTGAGTTTCTGAAGTTTCACAAAAATGTTCCCTTAAGTTCATCTTATCGAGCTCTTCATAGAAGTGCCTTCTGAGTTATTTCTAAATTTTTTTCAAAATTGTTCTATTAGTTCCTCCTCTATAAAACTTTGAGAACTGTCGGTGTTTCGTACACCGACACAGTAAATTTATACGATCGGACGAGGGATCGTATGTTTTTGAAATCGAATGGCCTAATCTACGAGTGAGACTCAAAGGTTAACCTAGTTCGGGCCGCCTCAAGACGTAATACCCTACGTCCAGGGACGAGAGATCAATCGTATGAATCTCAAGAACACGAAGGTACAATGCGGAAGGGCTTCGGACGGGTCCGAGAGTCCTAAGCTCGCATGATGAGGATAATTAATAGGTGGTATTTATCGCTATTACTCTGGATGTATAATCTTGTTGATCTTGTCGATCTTGTTCCCCGTTTTCTATTGCTGGGGTGCCCCTTATATAGAGCCGAACCTGGGTTGCCTTGACCGAACCATGGTTGGAGTGACCGGATCATGGTTTAAGCATCTTGTCGCCTACGGAAGCGGACAACCCCTTGACGGGTGGGACCGCGGTTCCAGAGGGTCATGCCCTCTGGCGCTCGGGCCAGACGATCGACGTCTCCCGTTCGTACTATTATTCCCTGAAAAAGAGACGTCGATCACCTAGAGGATTGTTTCTCGTTCGATCGGGTAGTTGTAGAATCTTCTGAAATGCTTATCTCCTGCATATTGTTGGGGATTTTGAGTTGACACGTCTGTTGGGTTGATGACTGCTTCCCAGCGGTCAGCGGGCGGGTCCCGACAGCTGGGATCCCGATAGCTCGAGTCTCGACCCCTGGGGGTCGGAATGGTTACTCCGCTTCTGGGCCTTGACGGGGCTTCCTGCCGCTGAGGCCGAGCCGCCTTTGTGAAGTCTTTGGTGGGCCGTTGGGCCGCGGACCACAAGTGGGCCGCGTTGTAGAGGTTGGTCCGTAAGTTTACAGGGTATACTATCCCGATAGTAGCCCCCGAGTCCTCGAGTGACCTGAAAGGTCGGTCATGGGCTGAAGCGTCGTGCGGACCATCATTCGCTGATGATTGATCCTACGGGAGCGCGCGAGCGCCCCCGTAGGGCATAGCCCTCGAGCCCTCGAGTGACCTAAAAGGTCGATCATGGGCTGAAGCGTCATGCCGACCAACACTCGCTAATGGTTGATCCTACGAGAGAGCGCGAGCGCGCCCGTAGGGCGTAGCCCTCGAGCCCTCGAGTGACCTGAAAGGTCGGTCGTGGGCTGAAGCGTCGTGCCGACCATCACTCGCTGATGGTTGATCCTACAGGAGCGCGCGAGCGCACCCGTAGGGCGTAGACCCCGAGCCCTCGAGTGACCTGAAAGGTCGGTCGTGGGCTAAAACGTCGTGGAGGCAGTTTCAGACCGCTGGGGTCGGTTGAAAGCTAATTTTCGTTATTAGCTTGATGCCAGGAAAAATGCCTAGATAAGACCGGTTTGGTCGGCCTTTTCTCATGATCGGCATAATGCCTAGGGGGATTGGTTTGACCAGTCTTCCCATGATCAGCGTTCTTGGCAACTGTCGGATCGGTCGGGGGGTTCGCCCAACCCCACGCCTAACCGTGAATCGATTCACGGTGTTATTGATGGTTTGTTGATCGCGGTTTCAACGATCAAACGGCTCTGCTGCTTCCAAGTGGACGTCAGATGCAGCGTCTTGGAATTGTAACCGCCGGTTGCTCCGGGCGGTTGGATTGGTCCATCGCACGGCCAGCGAAGTGCGATGGTTTGTGACGTTCACGTCCCATCAAGAGCGCGGTTGCCAGGCATTAACTGCACGTTAATGCCGCACTGCCTCCCTCCTGTCGATTCAAACTTTGAGGGTGGCTTGTGGGCCCGTCTGTCGGCGTCTAGGTGACGGAATTCTTCCGTGTGCTTAGGTTCAAGTGCCCACTCGTCAATGAGTGTGGGTGGATATGCCGGTCCAGAGCGTCGACGATCAGGCAGCGTCGAACCGGCGCGTCAGCTTCTATAAAAAGGGGGGTGGTTCGTCCTCCGGTCTTCGTCATCTTGATTTCCAATCCTCGCGTAGTGCTCCTTCGTCTTCCTTGCGCTTGCTCTTCACCTTGCTCTTCGTCTTCGATCCCAACTTCGACTTCGTCTTCATGGCCTCCCAATGGAAAGCATCCACCGTTTCGGAGAGCATCCTCACCACCTCGGTGGGGCTTGGAGTGCTCCCCCCGAGGGGCACGGGGCGATGGCGTTCGGCGTACCGTGAAGTCGTTCCGTCGCCTCGCGCCAACAAGATCGTCAGTTTCGTTGAGTTCCATGAGCGTGGGTTGATGTTGCCGTCGTCGAACTTCTTTCGCAGCTTGCTGGAGTATTACGGCGTGCGTCTTCATCATCTCAACCCCAACGGCATCCTTCAGATCTCGGCCTTCGTCACGCTGTGCGAGGCCTTCTTGGGGATTGACCTCCACTTCGACTTGTGGAGGTACTTTTTTCTCGTGCAGCCTTAGAAAGAAGGCGGCGTGATCCGTGCCATTGGTGGCGTGGGGATTTGTCTTCCCAACAATCGTCAGGAGTATTTCAACATACCATTGAAGGACTCTTTGAAGGAATGGCATGGGGGTGGTTCTATATCGAGAACACCGCCCTCGAACTGCTGGCGTTAGACTTCGAACCGCCGGCGGTCTTGGATTCTTGGAATGCCGGCCTCAGCGATGCGTAAGAGACTGTCATTGAAGACCTGCTCATCCGAATGGCCGAGCTAGACGACGCGGGCTTGACCGGGGCGCGTCTTGTTGACACCTTTGTCTGCCGTCGCACTCAGCCGCTCTGCCTCCGCGCCCGGCTCATGTGTGACTACATCGGACGGTTCGACACGACGCGGGAAATCCTCCAGTCGGAGCTGTCGGAGGATGGCGTGAGGCAACGCCTCTCACGCCTACTGAAAAGCGACGCTCTCGCCGGTGTGAGCGAGGGACCGGCCCCTCTGGATGCCGAGCATCAGGAGGGTCGAATGGTAAATTATCTTACCTGCATTTATTAGTAAATGATATATTGCAAGATTAGAGCGCTTATCTTTGTTCGTGCAGGAGGGCGTTCCTCCATCGTACTCGCCAGTGCCTGTGATGGTGCCGGCTGAAGAGATCGGCATTCTGGCAATGCCGACTGTTGAGTCTTCGGGCGGAGGGGTCAGCCTCGAGACACTCGTCGCTGGGCCCTCGGCGCAGCCGAAGTCTGCAACTCCTTCCGCGACGTCGACTGCTCCGGCTGTAGCCGTTGCTCCTCCGATGGCGTCGGCCGTGGTGCTGATTGCTACGGTCGCTGCGTCGATCGTTCCGGCCGCGGCTCCGACTCAGGGGGTCTCCTCCTCTGAGTCTTGGTCGTCTCCGTCCACCGGGGGTGACTAGTCGCCTCCCCCAGCCCGACGGTTACTAGCCGCAGTCTCGGAGCTCGGCACGGGCAGTCTCGGCTGCCGGTCTATCGGACTCTGACTCGTCGGACGACGTGCCGCTTACGGAGCGTCTTCGTTGCCAGCGGGCAAGGGAGACAGAGAGTGCCGAGGGGCCACCTGCAAAAAAGTCAAGGACGGAGAAATTCGGTCCTTCCGCCCTCGCCCCGACACCGACTGCTCCGGTTGCTGGGGTCAGACAAACCTCGCCGGGCGGAAGCCTGCCCTTCTCCATGTGAGTGTCGAGCCGGTGAGTATCTGTAATCTTATTTAATCAGATATTTTAACTGATATTGTGAAGCGACCAGGATTTTGATCGTGTTTTGCAGGGCCCCTTCTTTCCTCGGCGCACCACGAACTCAAGCGGTGGGGATCGCGTCCGAGGAAAGGCTGACGTCGCATCCTTCGCCGCTGCTGCCTCCTCGCCCGGCATCCACGACCGAGACCGCAGAGGAGCGGGTGGAGGGGGTGGCGCGGCTTCCGAGCACCGAGGCCGAGGGCGGCCAAGGTGGACTCCCAAGCGAAGAAGCCGTGAATGAAAAGGAGCAACCCTCAGCCGCTGAGGCCGAGGTCGGCGTTCCACTGCCCTCGAGCCCTATCGCCGAGGACGTGGAAGTCGAGGAGCCGATGACGGTGCCCTCAAGCAGTCGGGTCGAGTCGTCCCCTTACCCAGGGACGAGGGAAGAGAGCGCGCCGTCGGCTCTGAGGGAGCCTTCGGCGCTAGCGGTGCCTGTCTTGCCGCCGACCACAGGACCGGACCCACTTCAACAGCGTTGGTAGCGGTGGTACAGGGTTCCGCGCAACGGGCGGACTTTGGGCGGCCCCGAATCTTGAGGCGGAAGCTGGATCCTTCCCCGTCAACTTCTACAGGTCGCCATCCGGCACCTGGTCCTCCGACCTCCATTGAGGCCGCCTGGGACTCTTAGAGGTTTCTATACGACCAGGTGTGCGCAGGGGGCGAATGGGTCTCCTCGACGCTCACTCACATGCAGAGCGCCTATGAATGTCTGGAGGAGTTCCAGGAGACCATGGCCGATCCCTATGGAACGCTCTGCCAGGTTAGTTTTGATATTTTAAATTTTCAAAAGTATACGTGAACCTGATTGGCGGGTTTCGCAGGGGACCCTCGAGAGGGCGCTCCGCCAGCCTCCGCAAGATCTCGGTCGGTCAGAGGTTGAGGTGTTGCGCCGAGAGCTTTTGCGGACCCGTAACGAGCGGGACAAGGCCCGAAAGTTGGTCGTCGACTGACTCCTCACCCTTGGGGATGCGGAAAGACGCGTCGAGGGCTTCGAGAGGGGTGGCCAGGAGCTCCAGATGGAGATCACTCAGCTACAAATCGAGAGGAGGAGTCTCGGCTAGGAGGTCGAGTTGCTGCGTCAGACCTGTGCAAGTAAGTAGTTTTATAGTTCATTAACTAGCAAGAGAGTTCACCCTGTTGTTGCTTGCTGACGCATTAGATTACGCAGAACTCCAGGACGGGGTCGGCCGTAGCGCCCGGGAGATTCGGGAGCTGAAGGACTGGACACGCTTGGTCGAGGAGGCCAAGGAAGCGGCTGACGGCGCGCTGGAGCGGTCAGAGGAGCTGTGCCGCCTCGCCCTGGAAAGCCGTGATACTTCGGAAGCTGGTCACTGAGGCTGCGCATAAAAGTTATGAGAGTAAGTAACAAATGAGTTTGTTAATTTGCTGCGGAAACTGGTCCCTGAAATTTTTGAGATGCAGGCATGTCCGTAGAGCTCCGAAAGCTGCGGTGGTCGGTACGAACGCTGGTGCACCAGGTGTTCGACGACACCCAAGATCTGAGCACGTTGACAGATCGGGCGTCCCGAGTGTTGGAGATGCTGCCGGGGCTGATCCGCACCGAGCTGCTCGTTGCTCTGCGGGATGGGGCGTCGTTGACATTGGCGCACCTGCGGTCCCATTACCTCGATGCTGATGTTAGGCGTATTGCCGAGGGTTTCGCCTCGGGTACGTCGGATGAAGCGTCGGTGAAGCTTTCTGAAGACTCCAAGCCTCAGGCGCAGGAGATAATCAGCTGCTTCCTCCGACCAACCTTGATGAAGGAGCGCTTCAGTCGTCTGCCTCCTCTATAACTGTTCTGGCTTGTAGCTTGTAATGGTACCTATAAACTTGTTATGTGAGTTTTAATGTTTCTGACTCTTTTTAACGTCAAGCGTTTCGCATTGTTCTTTGCGTTCCATTGGACGTTGGTCAGGCGACTAGGTTGGGTATAGCTCGTAGGGTTGAGTGTCGTACTCGGACCTTAGAGCGTCACCAGCGCCGGGTCGGACCGTTAGCCGTGAGGATTGCTCCGAAAGAGGATGCTCATAGTGCGCAAGAGTTAGGCCGAATCACTCGTGCAACACATCACGAGCCGGGGGGTCGATCCTCGAGAAACAAAATAGGCGTCGAGCCTAAGTTTGATGTTAATGAGGCACAGGACCTTTGGATCCTCGGGTCGGTCGTTTCGATCCTCGAGTGGGACTCTGATGATAGCCCTCGGGCAGTGGAGTGGAGTCGAACAGACTGCGCTTCTCTGCCAAAGACAGTTAGCGGATGAGATGTGATTAGGATGAAGATATATTGAACAACTTTATTATGCGTAAAAATGATGCAAGTTTTCAATATTTCAGGCGTGAACAAGCTCGGCGCCGTCCTATGTCGCCAGTTTGTACGTGCCAGGCTTTAAAACTCGCTTAATCACGTATGGGCCTTCCCATGGAGGACACAACTTGTGGTGATCTCGCTTGTCTTGCACTCTTTTAAGCACAAGGTCGCCGACTCTGAGAGTTCGACCCTTGACGCGCCGAGCGTGTAGTCGTCGAAGGCTTTGCTGGTATTTGACCGACCGGAGTATGGCCACGTCACGTGCTTCGTCCAGCTGATCCAGGGCGTCTTGCCGCGCCTCTTCTGACCTCTGCTCGTTGTAGGCTCTGACCCTTGGGGAGTTGTAGTCGAGGTCGGTTGGCAAAACGGCTTTGGCTCCGAACACCATGAAGAAAGTAGTGAATCCTGTGGTTCTGTTGGGGGTAGTACGCAGGCCTCACAACACAGACAGGAGCTGTTGGGCCCACCGCCCGACGGAGATCTGAGGCTTCAGCCCCTGGAGTACCATGCCATTAGCTCGTTCCACTTGCCCATTGGTTTTTGGGTAGGCGACAGAGGCGAAGTCGAGCCTGATATGATGCTCTTCACAGAACTCTCGGAAAACGTTTCCGGTGAATTGAGTCCTGTTATCGGTGATGATAGAGTTTGGGACCCCGAATCGAAAAATGATGTCGCGGATGAACTCGATGGCCCGACCCGAACTGATGCAAGGGGTCGGTTTCACTTCGATCCACTTGGTGAACTTGTCAACCGCGATGAAGAGATGGGTAAAGGCTCCGGGCGCTTTGCGAAAAGGCCCGAGAACATCGAGCCCTCAGACCGCAAATGGCCAGGTTATTGGGATCATTTGAAGTTCCTGGGCCGGTAGATGCGTCTGGCGGGCATAGAACTGGCAGCCCTTGCAGGACCGCACGAGCTTTGCCGCATCCGAGACTGCTGTAGGCCAGTAAAAGCTTTGACGAAAAATTTTGCCGACGAGGGTCTTTGGGGCGGCATGATGTCTGCAGGTTCCCGAGTGAATGTCGTCGAGGAGACGTAGACCCTCCGTCTGAGGGATGCAGCGTTGGATGACGCCACTAGGACTGCGCTTGTAGAGCTCGTTGTCGATGAGAGTGTAGGCTTTCGCCCGACGCGTGATCCGTCGGGCTTCGTTGGTGTCAGACGACAAGGTGTCGTCCTAGAGATACGCGTAAATTCCCAGGGACCAATCAGGGATGATGGCCAAGATTTCTGGCCCGGAGGTCGAGTCCTGCTCCCTGACTGCCGGCTCGGCGTGGGAGTCGGCGACGTCGTCCTTGAGCTTGATCGTCGGCTTGATGAGGACCTCGAGAAAGACATCGTCGGGGACCGGATCTCGTCCCGAGGCCATACGGGCGAGGGTGTCGACTGCTTCGTTGTCGTGGCATAGAACGTGGTGAAACTCGAGCCCATCGAACTTGTCTTCGAATTTGCGAACCTCTTGGCAATAAGCCTCCATCTTTAAATCTCGGCAGCTTGACACTTTCATGACTTGGTTGACGATGAGCTCGAAATCACCTTTGACGTTAAGCCGTCGGACTCCGAGCGTGATGGCCATGCGAAGGCTGTGCAGCAGGGCCTCGTATTCTGCGACGTTGTTGGAGGCCGAGAAGTGAATCTGCAAAACATACCGAAACTTGTCTCCTTTGGGGGAGACAAGGACGACGTCAGCACCCGAGCCCTTGAGTCGGCATGACCCATCGAAGAACATGGTCCAGTGCTTGGGGTCGATGGAGTCAAATGGTTCCTGCGCCTCGATCCACTCGGCGATGAAGTCGGTGAGGATCTGGGACTTGATGGCTTGCCGTGGCACGGAGGTGATGTCGTGGCCCATGAGCTCCATCGCCCATGCGGCGACGCGCCCGGCCACGTCCTTCCTGTTGATGATTTCTCCGAGGGGGAAGCTTGTTACCACTCGGATAGAGTGGCTGTCGAAGTAGTGACGAAACTTACGGCTCGTGATAAAGATGGCATAAAGCAACTTCTTCACTTGGGTATACCTGGTCTTGGCGTCGGCAAGAACTTCGCTGATGAAGTAGACCGGTCGCTGGACCTTCAAGGCCCGTCCCTCCTCCGACCGCTCGACGACCATGGCTGTGCTGACGACTTTAGTCGTGGCGGAGATGTAGAGTAGCAACGGCTCGCCGAAGGCTGGTGAGGTTAGGACTTATGGGGAAGACAGCATGGTCTTCAATTGCTCGAAGGCTCCCTGGGCTTCGGGGGTCCAGGAGAAACGGTTGTACTTACGGAGGAGTCGGTAGAAAGGCATGGCCTTCTCTCCTAGTCTGGAGATGAAATGGCTGAGAGCTGCAAGGCATCCAGTGAGCTTCTGGACACCCTTGATGTTGTTGATGGGCCCGAGGTTGCGGATGGCGACGATCTTCTCAGGGTTGATCTCGATGCCGCGTTCGGAGATGACGAATCCGAGGAGCTTGCTGGAGGAGACGCCGAATACGCACTTCTCGAGGTTAAGCTTGATGCGAAACCGTCGGAGGTTGACGAAGGTCTCTTCCAGGTCTTTGATGAGGTTGGCCACCTGCTTCCAGGGTTTCGTCTCGGCCCGTCCACAGTATTGACCGGGAGTAGGGTTTCGACGGTCGGCACTCGGCCGGTAAGAACTGTGTGCCTCAGAATCCTGACGAAAAGATAGCTCAGGTGGTTGCAAAGCGCCATCAAGGTAGACGCGGAGACGATCGTAAGTCTCTTTGAGGATGGGGTTATCGGGTGTAGGAGATTCGTAAAGGACGCAGGCCGCCGCCGCCAGATTCTCGTATGGCGTCTCGAAGGCAGGCGTGCCATCGTCCATGATCTGCTGGTAAGCAGTGCGGGCTCGGGCCCGAGCACCACCACTAGTCACGGTGGCGCCCTTGCCTTTCGGGTCGCCCCCGGTCGCAAGTTTGAGCCGGAGTGCGCCCTCGACCACAGTAAGAGCGCGAAGGTGTGGGGAGGGATCGTCATGTGCTGCATTGCTAGGGGTTTCGTCCTTCGCGGCTTTGGCAGGCAACATGAAGCACTCACGGGAAGGATCATGACTCAAAATGTCGTGAGGCGAAGAATGAAGAAGGCGGCGTCGTGGTGAGCGGCGTTTAGATGAACGTCGTTTTCGCGAGATCTGAAGGTGAAGTTCGCCGCTGTTGTCGGCGACGAAATCCAGGCTTTCAAAGCGAAAAGCCTGGCCAGCAACGAAAGTGGGAATGCTCCACGATCGACCATCACGAGCGATGGCAACCGCAAAATCCCCAAAGAACAGACGGGAGGTGAAAAAATCTTCGACTAGAGCAAAAACCAAAGCCATCGAAACAGCGAAAGAAAACGCACCGAAAACCCCGTTCCTGGCGCGCCAACTGTCAGTGTTTCGTACACCGGCACAGTAAATTTATACGATCGGACGGGGGATCGTGCGTTTTTAGAATCGAATGGCCTAGTCTACGAGTGAGACTCAAAGGTTAACCTGGTTCGGGCCGCCTCAAGGCGTAATACCCTACGTCCAGGGACGAGAGATCGATTGTATGAATCTCAAGAACACAGAGGTACAATGCGAAAGGGCTTTGGACGGGTCTGAGAGTCCTATGCTCGCATGATGGGGATAATTAACAGGTGGTGTTTATCGCTATTACTCTGGGTGTATAATCTTGTTGATCTCGTCGATCTTGTTCCCCATTTTCTGTTGCTCGGGTGCCCCTTATATAGAGCCGAACCTGGGTTGCTTTGACCAAACCATGGTTGAAGTGACCGGACCATGGTTTAAGCATCTTGCCGTCTACGGAAGCGGACGACCCCTTGACGGGTGGGACCGCGGTTCCAGAGGGTCATGCCCACTGGCGCTCGGGCCAGACGATCGATGTCTCCCGTTCGTACTGTTATTCCCTGAAAAGGAGCAGGGTTGCCTTATTGCTTAGCTTTATCGTCTGGAGGGTTGTTTCTCGTTCGACTAGGTATTTGCGAAATTTTCCGGAATGCTTATCTCCTGTACATTGTTGGGGATTTTGAGTTGACACGTCTGTTGGGTTGATGACTGTTTCCCAGTGGTCGGCGGGCGGGTTTCGACCGCTGTGATCCCGATAGCTCGAGTCCCGACCCTTGAGGGTCGGAATGGTTACTCCGCTTCTGGGCCTTGACGGGGCTGCCCGACCGCTGAGGCCGGGTCGCCTTTGTGAAGTCTTTGGTGGGCCGTTAGGCTGCGGTCCACAGGTGGGCCGCGTTGTAGAGGTTGGTTCATAAGTACCCGGGGTATACTATCTCGACAAGAACTAATAGAGCAATTTTATAAAAAAAAAGTTTAGAAATAACTCAGAGGACACTTACGCGAAAAGCTCGACAAGAACCTAACGGAATAATTTTGTGAAACTTCAGAAACTCGAGGAAAATTCTTTGAATTTTTTAATATTAACTGTTCAAAAAAATCCAAAACTGATAATATTTCATAATATTTCTGAAAATTCACTGTTGAAAATATTCTTCATAAGTAAAAAAAGGTAACATTAGTGAATTGATAAGAAATTTAAAAAAATTTTGTGACTGAAATTTTTTAGTTTTCTAATAGCTAACAAGAAATTTATTTATTTTTTCATCCGCTGAACATAGTGTCGTGCGGATCGATGGTACCAGCGATGGCGACCGTCCGATACTAAACCAATGATGGAAGATTTGCTTTCGTCTGTCCAACGAGCGTTAGACGATCCCGATCCAATTTTGCGCGAGCTCTACCTCTCTCGGCCGTTGTCCCCTTTCTCTCTTTTCTCTCTGGCCACCATTGCCGCTGCTAGCTCAATCTCGGCGCCCCGCCTCCATGACGCTTCACGAGCCACCAAACTGTGCAGATTGAAGCCTGTATCCAACCTCATGCAAAGCCCCAAGTTTTTCCTCCTTTCTCCCGTTGATTGCCCTTCGATTTTGACAATTTCCCAAGTTCCGACCTTTGCCGGCTACTGCCGTTCGTCGGCGAGGGTTGCGAACCACAGTAATTCTTCCTTCGATTCCTCGTGATTACAGGTTGCTCAGCCCCTAGTGCATCTCATAGACTCAGGAACCGATCGAAATCATGCTTGGTCCGCAGGGATTTTCACCCCACCGATGGCGACCCGGCTCCATCCTTCCTCAGCGCTAGAAGCATCCACGCCGATCATCTGCGCACTCCACTAAAGCTATAGGAGCAAACGGCTCGGAGTTTTGTAAACTGAGCCGTCCATAGTTGCTCGCTGAACGTCGACCTCTGCCATCGCACGCCGCCAGCCATTTTTCCGGTGAGATCCTCACTGAGGTGAGCACCAATGAACTCCTCATGTCTCAGTGATCGTGGTGGAACAAGAAACGTCGTCCTTTGGTCACCAGAAACCAACTCCGGTGAGACGCCGCCGCGCGCAGGCGAGCTGCCACCATGGTCGGCCCTCATTGGAGCTTTCAGCTCAGCCCGGATCCCATACGGCAAACCCTGTAGCCATCTGGATGGCCACATTCCCAGTGGTTGGAATTTCTTTATTTTGCGAAAACAATATTTAATTGACTAGAAATCAGTTTAATCGTATAAAATTCATAGAAACTTCATTATAACTCGTAAAATTATGAAATAAATTGTGATAGAATCCTATCAACTAGAACTATATTCTGAAGCTAACACATTTTCATTTTATGCATCAAATTAATTTGATTAATTCAGAGCATATAATAATTCATTAATGTATTATCATTATTCCTTAGCCTGATAAAATCTTGAAAAATTTATTTTTCTGTTATTTAGTAAAACTCTCTGTTTAGAAAAAAAAGGTTTTATATTTATTTTCATCAAAAAAAATTTATAAGCATTTTGTTATGTTTAAACTATATTTAAATCTTTATAAATCCATTTAGTTTCAATAAATCCTTAAAATTTCTCAAAAAATAGTTAAAACCTTTTTGATTTTATAAAAAAGTAAAAATTATATTTAATGTTTTCAAAAACTATTTTAAAAAGTTTTATAACTAAATTTACTAGCCATCTTTTGAATAAAAAGCTATGATCGCATGTGATGTTGTTTAAAGATTAAAAATCATCGTAACTCATTCCTTGCATATCATATCCCATATAGGACTCGATCCATGTGAAGAGGAGCTTGAAGACATTCCATTAGCCGTGGATTCTAATTGTGACCAAGGCTAAAGCAAGCCTCGGTGCATTAACCCTGTTTTAACTATTTAATATTTTATCATTATATAGTATATGTGCTTTGCATTAGGTTTTTAAAGTTGATTATTACGTAGACTACATGATAGTACCCCTTTATCTAGGTTAAGTGTTTTTGGTACAGGTAACTCGATGTAGAGCTAGGATATGCATCTTAATTGACGGTAGAAGTCGAGTGAATGAGAAAATTCACTCGCGAGCCGTAGATTATTAGCTTTGGTTTGGAAGTATCGCGTGAAAAGGTTCAGGTTAGTTATGAAATCAAAGAAATGATAAGTTGAGACTAGGCAGAGAAGTATAGGTGGCAACAAGAAGAGAGTCCTATGTGCAGTAGCACTGTCTGTGTTGGTTAAGGATAGTACCGTTGTCGGTCCTATTGAGCAAGTTTGAATAGTACTAAATACATACTGGTGGTATGGGACCCAAAAAACTAAGATAGCCCAATGTGTATAGTGGCTGGATGTAATCGAACCTCTCTTCCGAAGATGATTAGATGAGAGAGCTTTTGGGTTAACCATAGGATAGACCCGGTGTGGTTATCGCATGGAGAATCACTGCTCGGGAGTGGTGAGCATCGAACTGGTACTATATATCATTGGTGAGAAAGGTTGTCATGTGTGGCTTTCGAGAAGCGCGTACATGTTGTGTAATCAGGTTTCTCTAGTTGGATGTAAATTGATTATAATCGTTGCCCTTTATAGTAATGAGTATCGTTTATCTCAGTGCGCCACACCGTAGTTAAGAAGTGGAATAGGAGTGAAATGGGGAAGTAATATGGTTTGCTTGATATTTATTAAATTGTTTGACAACCATGATTATGGTAATTGATAGTGTAAATTAAATTTATATTTCTCTACACTTAATCTACTGCTAAAACTTGAAAATAAAAATCTACTATATTAGCGTTGTTTTTTGCAAAGAGCTATCCTATGTGAGTTAGCCTTATCATATCTATTGGAGTCGGCTGTAGTCGACCATGTTGATGTGTAAGGCTTGCTAAGCATTAGATGCTCAGGGCTAAGCTCTCTATTATTTTTGTGTGCAGGTGATCTCTCTTTCCCTCCTCTGGACCAACCAGCAGGAGCAACCCTCGAGGGTGGCTTTGTCCACTGTGAGGCCTGCTCGCCGTGCTGATCTTTTGTGTGCTGCCAGAAGATGCATCGTATGAGCTCAATGCTATCTTATGCTTAGTCACTAGGAGACCCTAATAGTTTTAATTAAGGTGAACGCTTCCACGCTTTTAAAAACTTTACTTTGTAAATTAAGCAATAGTTTGTATTATATTTTATCGTGTTTTAGTTGTATTGTTAGTCCTCGCTTCGTTAAGTGACATCAATAAGATTCTGGAGGTCGATGGATCATCTCTTCATGGGGTGGTCTGTCACACACGTAGTCTTATCAATCTCTGTTGGAAACATTTTACCGTGTAAACTTAGAAAAAATAATGTTTTTTAAGAAGTGTAAAGAGTAGAGATGTAGAGGTTATATTCTCTCCGTTTTTAAATTGATGTCACCGTTGACTTTTAATATTAATTCAAATGTGTAAATTTAAGTTGTGCTTCAAATAACTTTAATGATAAATAAAATTATAACAAAATATAAAATATTTATTAGTTTTTAATAAGGTGTCAAAATTAATGTTAGTAGTCAATAGTAACAACAATTTAAGAACGGAGGGAGTATTATTTATTAGACAAAAATACTTCGGCCTAAATAAAATGTGGACATGTTTCTTGAGGGTAAAATAGTAATTCATAACCAGGTGCCAATTAGGGCAACTCCAACAGCTATCTAAAATTATTATACATAAATCATATCTAGGTTGTTGGTAAATCAGAATCAATATCTCATATAGTGTTCATCTCCTACAGATACTTAAATTTAGCATTCCTCAAAATTTAAACCTACCACATCATCCTAATTTATGCCTCATTGACTATAATTTGTGCCACATCACCTCTTACCCTCTCTTTTTTATCCAATCCCAACTTCTTGTTTTCCACTACTTGGCGTATTCGCTTGTGTCTGTCTATGTTTGGTCCATATTAGGTAGTTCTCAATGAAACCATTTTTCAATAAGTGCTCATGAATTGTTTCGAACGTGTCAAACATTACAACATTCTTGCACTTCTTACATAGACACTATAATCTATTTGTTTTCATATGTACATTTTTGGTCTTAGCGGCTTTGACAAATGAAGTGACATTTTTGAAATATAGAAATAGATTTGCTGCCAGCGTCATTGTACATCCAAGATCTATCCTCCATCTTCACAAATCACTAATAAAAAAAGAAATAAAGAGAGAAAAAATTACAATATGGAGGATATAAAACTAGATATATAATTAATTTTTTACTCTCTCCCGTGACCCCACCATAGCGTAGGTTTTATTATATATGTAAACAAGATCTAGCTAATTAACTATGTAGTAATACTCTTGGACAAATCAATATAAAGCAAAGATGTCAACAAAATTAGTTGGGATCTACAAAATCCTGTCCTAAATCTACGTCTGTACATGCTAGGTTTACATCTAACACACAAAAATGATATCCCGCCCTAAACCTACAATAAAACCACATCATAAGACCATAAAACTTTCAAAAATGACATGGATTTAGATTCTGGAGCAATATCTTTTGATTAAAAACAGAATCAAAACCGTCTCCCCTTGCATTCCAAATTTCCCAACTGGCGTACGGACACATTGTCCAAAACAAAATTGAACAGAGTGCCCCGCGGGGAGGGAGGGGATGAGTATTTATACACGAATTAACAGTGTCGGACACATTGAGATCATCATAAACAACACAATACATACGATAGCAGTGTCGTGTGACCTACAACACAAAAAAACCGACACTGCTACGAAATAGTGGTTTCGGTTATGCTTGACGTCAATATGACCGATAATGATATGTTCATTATCAGTGTCCGCTTTTGTTAGATCACGTTTATCCGACACTATTGTGTTTCTTTCTAGTGTCGGATGTGGATGAAGTAAACAAAGACCGACACTGGTGTCATGTGACGTCTTGGGGACCAACACTATAGAGCAATGCTAGCAATTAGTGTCGTTTTGTAGGATAATGTCACTTGCGTCCGACACTGTTACTGTCAGAACAATGTCGGGTAGTAACGTTTGAGGGCCATCGGGACTTGTTAGTGTCAGCTGTTACGTTGGGCTGACATTGTTATAATTTTTTGAGTGACACCGTAGGCTCATTTTGTAGTAGTGGTAGACTTTAAAGATTGATATATATATGTGGATACCTAATTTGGTTAAGACGAGAGTAGCTAAATTTTAAGTACAAAATATAGGTATCTATTAGATTGCTACTTTTTACATCAAATACTTAAATTTATGTTTAACTATTCAGCTTAGGTATCTATTGAAGATGCTCTTATGCCGGTCATACCAAACCTTGCCCATAGGAAATGAACACCGAGATATGCACTCTCCATTTCCATATCCCTAACCTAATCCCTAAACAACGGATTTCAACTAACCAACCTCTTGTTTCCCTAACCCAGCATCCTTTTCCAGCATACCAAACAGGACCGAAGAGACAAGACTGTATTTTTATTAAATTAATTTGATACGTACTCTTAATTGATAGGTACTCACTCCATTGCCTTCTTTGGGAATTAAAGATGTGAAAAAGTGAAATTTGTTGAAAATAAGGAGGAGAAAAAAAGATATATGAATATATTGAAATAGATAAATGTGCATTAGGATGCAAGAATGACAAGGAAATGAGAAAAAGCTAATATGATGAAAAATAAATTCTTATTCTTTTTAGAAATCCTGCTTTGCAAGAGAGAGAAAAAAGGGCACAAAACACTTTTGGGTCACCTAAAATTTATTTGAGATATATTTTTATTTCATCCTCCAACAATTTTCAAAGTGGTCATTAAATTCCAAATCAAATCAGCTTATCTTTCAGATCATCTTTACCCGTAAACTTCAGTAATTCAATTAACTGGTTTAGTTAAAAAACTATATCCAAGCACACCTTAGTAAAAAATATTAAAATTAGATTAGTGACACCGGATGCGTCTTTAAAAATTTATCATCGAACTAAACTGTTACATATATATATGTTCCATCAAAAGATTCACTCTCTTAGAAATATCCCACGCCATCTGGTTCCATCACATTTTAGTTGATTTTGTATTTAATAAAAATGAACAGAGAAATTTAAATGACATTATTTGGCCTCATGCATCCACGTCTCCGTGAAAACCGGCCCGTTTTTATGATTGATCGATTTTCAGTTTAATAAATTCAAAAAAGTTAAAAATTCGAAAACTGATTAAATCGATCGATAAACCAGTCAAACCAAACGGTAAACTGAAAAAATTGAGTAAAAATCGCTCAAATCGATTTGATTTTAAATTAAAAATAGTAAACGAAAAAATTAATCGGTAAATCGAAAAAAACCGAGCAATTTTCTTTCAAATTTTTTATTTTCGAATTTTTCATTTTTTAAATTTACTATAATGGTTTTTTTATTTTCGCGCATGAACAGATAACTGAAACCTTGCTCGTCACCCGTGCCTCCCTGCCCAGATGGAGACTCATCCCCCTGCGCCGCCGCCCCCATCCCGCTGGCACCTTCCCCTCGACTCCTAGCGCGAGCGCGTTCACGGTACACCTGTGCCATAACTGCCGTTCGAGCATCCCGACAAGCACGTGTTCTCCTGCTCCAGGCCTTGATCTTCTTGTCGGCAGAGCCTGTGGACACGCGCCCATCAGCAGACACCTTGAGGCTCCAGTCCTACGACGTGGAGGACATGGTCAGTGCGGTGACCAAATCCACGTGGTACAGTTTTAGGCCTGTTAATGGGTTAAACCCCGCTCCGCACCAGATTAAAGTCCTCCTTACGGAGATTATAGGACTGGTTTTACTAATGATCATTATATCTTTTGCTGTAATCTCTAAGTAAATACTTAAAACTCATAAATAATTATGCATACAATAAATAATAATCACTTTTACATTTTGTACTAAGCATCCATAAACAATAAATAGTAGCTCTCCATTCTCACCACCTATAATCCATATTAGATAAGCTATTTTACCGAACACTCTTGACATAGAAAATAGATTATATAAGTAAGTTGAATAAGTGATTTTCATAAATAATATAAAGTATGAACAATTTTTTTAATAATTATAATCCCAATCAAAAAAGCTCTAACTCAGCAAATCATTCAGCTCTACCCAAAACCAAAAAGTCAACTTAAATTTACCCAACCTTACCTACTCACTCCATTTTAAAAACATAGCTTTGACCATTCTTCTCTACTCTCTCTCTTCGTTCTCCGTTTTTAAATTGATGTCACTGTTGACTTTTAACATCAACTTTGACTATTCGACTTATTCAATTTTTTTTTGATAAATATCATATATTTTGTTATAATTTGATTAACTATTAGGGTTATTTGAATAACAACTTCAAATTTTAGAATAAATTTTATGAATAAGACGAATGGTCAAAATTAATATTAGAAGTCAATGACAATATTCAATTAAGAACGGAGAGAGTATAAGTTTGATTAGCCCCATCTTAGCCCAAACTACGGGTTCAACCTGTGGATTTGCTATGGGTTCTTATATTTATTTGTTGTTGGCAAGTTAGATGATTCTCAATTGAATCCTTGGAAACACTGATCAATACCAAAGTACCCAAAACGATCCAGAGCTGAAATGGGTGAAATGTTTCCAGATTTTGACTTGGATGAGTGAAACAGTCAAGGAGCAGCTTCTTTGAACAGTAAAACTACAGAAATATTAATTAAATATCCTCAATTTTGTAATTCTTTTATCAGTTAATCTTCAAAAATTTAAAGAAGCTTCGTCAAGTTAGCAAAGTTTTGTAATGTTGTTCCGTTAAATTCGTCTTGTGGATCTCTTCATGTAGATGCCCTTCGAGTTATTTTTAAAATTTTTTAAAGTTGTTTCATTAATTTTCAAAATTTATTAAAATTGTTGCCAATCCTTCTTTACTGAATCTGAATCACTAAAATTTGACAAATGATTTCTAGAAGTGATTCTATTTCTAACGAGAAATGTTTCGGTTTCAATCTAGAAAACGTTAAGTGTTTCAGTTTCAGTCTAGAAACGTTAAGTCATTTTTTCGATCTGTTTTTCCATTTGGATCCGCTTTTCTGGAGCTTGATTATTTGAGAATCAATATTTTATCAGCCGTTGTCTATAGAATCTGCTGAATTAATAAGCTGAGTGTAAGACAATTTCTACATCAATATGGTGAACTTCCTCGATGGATGACAAGAACGATCTCAAGTTAGAGTTTCGAGCATCGGTGGACCAAAGCTAAAAACTAGCGAGAGTCCACAGGATCGCCGCTACTATTAAGGGGGTCAATTCATTTATTTTCAGGCCATACAAATGTTATGAGATATAAATACTCTTAGTTACCTCATAACGTATTGAAGATAGCAGAGTAAGCAAAGTAAGAGAAGCCAAAGTCAGATTAAAAAAGAAGACCTAAGGTTTCAGTTGCAGAAGAGTCACCTGAGGTCACTGGACAATCCGATGAGGTCACTGGACAGTTCGATGAGCCAAAAGATGTGAAGTCCAAAGAGAGGTGCTCTCTGGAGTCGAAAAGGAGAAGACACTGGACAATCCGATGGATCAATGACCAGATAGTCTGGTGAGCCTGAATACGAAGTCCAAAAGTGGTGTCTCTGAAAGTACAAAGAGTCACCGGACAATCCGGTGAAGATATGCACTAGATAGTTTGGTGCATATGGAATGGATTTCTAAGAAGGTGTTTCCTTGGTCTGTTGACACATGGAGTCACCGGACAGTTTGGTGGTGTACTGGACAGTCCAGTGTGGAGAGTCACAGAACAGTTCAATGATGGGTAAAAGCAGTTAGTTTTATAACATCACGTTCAAATCGTTGTTAGAGCCAATTTAAACTGTAAAGAGAGATGTTTTCCAGTGTGCTTGAGGTCTGAATTGCTGGAGCAAACTTGTGAGAGGCCAAAGGACTCCAAGAAGAGAGCACAACACGAGATTGGAGATCTTTGGTGCTAGTAGAAGAGTGATAGGAGCATTTATACACTTTTAGAGTTTGTGGGGATTTGAGAAGAGTGATCTTTGCCTATTACTCTTAGTTTGACAGTCTAGACCAGCTAAGAGTCGATGTTTGTGCTTATTAGAAGATTGTGTAAGACGACGTTAAGTTTGTGAGCGGTTTCGGATCTCTCGCTCAAAAGGGACACCAAAAGGAAGCACCCGAAGCCTTGAAGGGTTGCTCTTGTGCAAGGGTATTATTTGTTATAGCCGTACCACCAGAGACTTGACTCTGGGAGTGAAGTATACCTTTGGGAGCACCGTTTCAGAAATGGCAGGAGGGATCAGTACTCGGATAAGAGTGGTCAAAGGAGGATTAGGAGAAGGCGCCAACCTTTTGAGATCTTGGAGAAAATCGCTGAGCATACTCTTTACTCTCTCTCTTTACTTTTCGTATTTCATCTTGTTGAATAGAGTTATAAGTTGCTTTTCGATTCCTCTTGGTGGTCACGTGCAAGTGTTTGTTTGTTATCATTGTCATACTACTAGCATTATTAAGAGTCTTACCTACAAGAATTGTGTAGGTGTAAGGATAAGGACACCGAAAAAGTGGTTGAATCGGTGAACTTATAGCACTAATTTTGCTACGAACTTAAACTACAATACTTGAACACAACAGAAACAAATCTAAGCAAGTCTAGTAGGCCAAGACCCCTAACGGTGCTAGTGGTAATGAAATAACAATAAGTAAGCACTAGCACGATAGCCACAAAAAAAAATCAAAAAACAACCTATCACACTACTCAACGGTAAGTAAATACGGTAAGTAAAAAGAGTGAGATAGAGAATGCTCAGTGATTTTTTTTCGAGGTCTCGAAAGGTGGGCGCTTTCTCCTAATCCTCGTTGGACCACTCTTGTCGAAGTCTCGATCCCTCCCGTCGTTACTGGAACGATGCTCACAAGGGTACGCTTCACTCCCAGAGTGAAGACATCGACGGCATGGCTGTCCCACATAATACCCAAGCACTAAAGCAAGCCTTCAAGGCTCGAGCGCTCCTTTTTGGTGCCCTTTCGAGCGGGGGACCCATAACCGGGTACAAACTTGACGTCGCCTTACACGATCTCCTCGAAAGCTAGAGCACCGACTCCTAACCGGTCTAAGCTGCTCACACCAAGAGTAATAGGCAAATATCACTCCTCTCATGCCCTACAAGCTCTAGAAGTGGATGAATGCTCCCTATCACTCTTCTACTAGCACCAAAGATCTTCAATTTTGCAATGTGCTTTCTTGGTGGTGTCTCTTGGCCTATCACAACTTGGCTCCGACAATTCTCATCAAGGGCACACAGAAAAACGTCTCCCTCCATGGTTTAAATAAGATGCAATCCCAGAAACAACCGTTGGGATATGATATCATAAAGCTAGCTGCTTTATGCAATCATCGGACTGTCCGGTGATTGAACCATCAGACTGTTTGGTGACTCTTCTTCCTCCTCAGCCAAAAAAACACTCTCTTTGGAGTCCACTCCATAGGACACCAGACTGCCCGATGACTTTTACTTCTGCACTCAAAGAGACATCTTCCCTGGACTTCAGCTTCTGGCTCACCGGACTGTCCGGTCACTGCATCAACGGACTGTCCGGTGACTCTTCACATCGACTCTAGAGAGCAGCTCTCTAATGGACTGGCTTCTCCAGAGCTCACCGGACTGTTCGATGACCTCACCGAATAGTCCGATGATTGAAATTTCAGCTGATCTTGAGCTCCAGTCTTCGACTTCGCTTTCACTGCCATCTTTAGTGATTTCTGAGGATTTAAAAAGCATTCACACCCTCTAACACTTATATAATGGGAGACAAATGACCTTACCCCTTTAATAGTATCGGTGATCTTATAGACTTTCTAGCTAGTCCTTAACCTTGGTCCTTCGAAGCCCGGCTACTCCTCTTTTAGAGTTCATCCTTGTCATCCACCGAGGAAGCCCACCGTGTTGATGTAGAATTTGTGGGGTGATACCTGCAACACAACCGTTATCTATGGTTGTTCATTCAATCACCAAAATCAGTTCATACCTTTTAGGAGACTTCAATGCTCATGAAGCTTACAGTCTCCCTCTTTTTTGTGATTGATGACAACCATAGTACTCCCAAACAGTCCAACGAGATAAAAGAAGATAAAGAATAGAATACATCTCGAAAGAACACTTACCCTCTTACCTTGATGACTCATCAAAATTTTTTTGCAAGAGTTCTCTCCTTTGTCGTGGGTAGGAAGCATCGCTCTCCTCCGGTTCTCCCTTGTTTAGTAGCTCTCTCTCCCCCTTTGTCATCTAATCATCCAAAAAGATGACACCGAAGAAGCATATAGAGAGGAAGAACGCTGGTTCGATAAAGAAATGTGCACGATAGAGAATGAGATGGAAGCGCACATGCGCGAAGAAACCTGCAAAACAGATAAAGCACTAGGAGCCATACACACAGAAGTCACGGGGTTAGTCCAGAAATCGAGTGCATCTCAATGAGCTAAAAAAGTCGAATAGAAAACAAGCTCATCAAAATGTCACAAAGAGCTGATGAAATCCGCCAAACAAAAACCAGAAGCCCTATCTATCTATCCACGGCCTCCCTCTAGACAGCTAGCTTTCTGAGCGGTGCAACTCGTGTCTCTCACCCAACTCCTACAGAAGATCTAATCCTGCGCGGCTGAGGAAGTGGGTGCAGTGATGGTTGGAGGCTGTTCCTCTGCTGGCTGAGCTGCTGCTGGCTGGTCTCCTCCTGACTGCTCAACATCGTCGAAAGCACTCAAGTTGAAGGAAGACGTCGGGGATGGCTCCTTGCCCTCAACTGAAGCAGACTGATCTGAACTAGCAAAGGCCTGAGCTGCCTCCTCTAGAGAATATCCGGTCTCAACCAGAATATCTGCATCTGACGCTCTGGGCTATTCGACTGTGGTGGTAGCAGGCTCTGACTGTGAAAGCTTTGGCGATGGCTCTAACAATGCTGACTCAGCAGTAGTAGCCTCAAAGGACAGAACTTTCGGAGCAAACGGAGAACTACCAACTGCTGTCCCTGACTCCAATACCAAATAGACACTCTCGACTCAACAGAAAAAAGAACTGACATAGAGTACAAGGAAACTGGAGAGAACTGTGAAGAAGTGATAGGAACGCGGACCCCTCCAGTAATCGTAACTGTGCTAGCTGCCTCAAAAGGTACAAACGGTGAAAGCGAGACTGAGAGCAATGTGATAAACGTGGACTGCTGCTGGCTCTGACTCTGCAACTCAGACGTGAATGCTGGCACCGAAGAGTAGTGAGGCTGAGATGCAGTAGGCTGGAGCTGTGAAAGCAAGGGACCTAGCACCATAGTTATAGGGAACGCTGGAAGAGGTGGCATATCAGTCCCTTGGCGATATGATGCTATAGCTCCAAATCTGGCAGACATATAAGAAATAGCTGCTGCCATCTCCAACTGAGTGCGCTGCGACCTCTCATGAAACTCTCTATCTTGTCGTCTCCTCTCCTTTGCGAGCTCCCTATCAATCTGCGGCCGCTCCTCAACATGGAGGCGCTCGAGTCGGATCCTCCCCTCGAACTCGGCCCTCTCTCGGCGCATGAGCTCAAGCTGCTCCTCTCTAAACCTCCTCTGCTCCTCCTGCTCTGCCTGAATATCATATAATCTGGCAGCGAGAGCAGAGTCAAGTGTGGCATGAGAGGTAGGAGTCTCGGCCTGACCTGGAGCCATTGTGCTCCCAGCACCCGGCTATGCTCCCTCCAGAGCCTCAATGTCGACATCGTCTGGTGCTGTGGTGTCCTCACCTTCAGGGGTGGTCTGAGAAGCAGAAACCAAAAGAACCCTGAAGTTAGATGGCTTCAGCAGGATTGAAAGGAGTGGTGATCTCTGGCAATGTAGCATACTCCTCCTCAGTCATCACTGTCCCTCTCCTCAGCATCAGGCAAATATAAGAAGCAAATGGTAACTAGCATGCTCCAATCCTCTCATATATCACATCTTCCATCTAAGCTAACAAAAGATCTGTTAAATCAAACTTCTCATGCCTCAGCAAGAAACACAGTAGCGACTGATGCAAGATAATCACTCTCTCTCTGTAGCCAGCACATGGTGCTATCGACCTCCCAAGCAACCCTCAAAGAACATGAGCCTCGTGTGACAAGCGCAGAGGGTGTCTCGAGTAATGCTCCCCTTGTGGTGGCGGAAAAGCAATACTCAGTCTCTCGTCACTCGGCTCCATCCCTCCAAATGGTCTGAACAGTGGTGAAAAATCCAGATGAGCCAGAGTGTGAATCCATGTCTCAAAAGATATGAAATCAAGCGCTGTCAGGACATCGGACCTTTCGAAGCGGTGTGGCTCCTCTCTGTACATGAACTAGAGATATGAGCGATCCGAGGAGATCCACAAGGAGGCATAAAACTCCAGTACCACCTCCTCACTATACCACAAGAGCTGGGTGACCAAATCAGACAGACCAGATAGATATGAGATGTGCTCCTCTATGTCAACCCCAGCTCCTCTGCTCAGTGCCTCTAAAGAACAATGCCTGTGAGCTGAGAACACTGAGCTCTTGCCCTTAGTGGCAAGTTGCCTCCTGTAGGCCTCAAAGATCCTCCGCTGGAGCACTGTCCAAAACTGTCCAGTATCTGCATGTCAACCAGCGGGACCCAAGCTATGAAATCATCTCTCCTCTTGGCCTTAATGGCCGGGCCATTCAACTTCAACACATCAACCTCCACCTCAGCTATCCTGCCTATGGCCCGACGAGCTCTCTCTCGACTCTAGAAGTGAAAACCTCGCACACACCAGTCCTCTGAAGTGGACACCTCTGTGTCCTCTGCTGTGAGCTCTTCTAGACTGTCTCTCCCTCTGTGATTTTCGACTGCCTACTGGCAGTAGCTGTCCGCGGCTGCGTCTCCACAACTAGAGGAGCGGTCGCTACTCTTTAATGGGTCAACCTCCTCAACTCCCCCTGAGACTCAGCAGCACCTGTCCTCAAAGCACTTTCTCTCCTAGATGGAGGTACGTCAACGTCAGCTACAGCTAGTGCTCTGTCCCACTCAGGGTCGCCTATCCTCTGCTTCTTCTTCTTCTTCTTAGGCTCCACGGCCTTGCCCTTCTCCTTCTCCTCAGTACTCGGTCTCTGTCTGCCAATACTGTCAACTGTCACTGAGAGATCAATTGCACATAAGAAAACGTCTCTCCCACGGTTTAAATAGGCTCCAAGCCCAGAAACAACTGTTGAAACATAATGTCATAAAGCTGAATTCTTTATGCAATCACCGGACTGTCCGATGACTTTTCTTCCTCTTTAGCCAGAGAAACACCCTCTCTAGAGTCCACTCCATAGGACATCGGACTGTCCGGTGCATACCTTCACTGGACTGTCTGGTAACTTTTACTTTTGAACTCACAGAGACATCTTCTCTAGACTTCAGCTTCTGGCTCACCGGACTGTTCGGTCACTGCACCGACGGACTGTCCGATGACTCTTCACGTCGACTCCAGAGAGCACCTCTCTCTAGACTGGCTCCTCTAGGGCTCCCTAGACTGTCCGGTGACTAAAACTTCATCTGGTCTTGAGCTTCGGTCTTCGACTTTGCTTTCTTTGCTATTTTTAGTGCTTTTTGAGGATTTAAGGAGCATTTAAACCCTCTAATACTTGTATGACAGGAGACAACTGACCTTACCCCCTTAATAGTACCGGTGATCCTATGGACTCTCTAACTAGTCCTTAGCATTGGTCCTTCGAAGCCTGGCTACTCCTCTTCTAGGGTTCGTCCTTGTCATCCACCGAGAAAACCCGTCATATTGATGTAAAATTAGCGGTGTGGTACCTGCAACATAACCGTTACCTATGGTTGTTCATTCAATTACCAAAATCAATTCATATCTTTTAGGAGATTTCAAAGGTCATGAAGCTTACAGTAGGTTATTCTTGTTGTGATCGGGTCTTATAGTTTGAGTTTGTAGCAAATTAAGTTCTATAATTCCACCAATTCAACCCCCTTCTCGGTGTCCTTGATCCTTTCACTCTACTCCTTAAAAAGCACAAATTTCTTTTCTATGTAAACTTGGTAAATTATCTTTAATAGAGATTGGTTAGACTATGTGCACACAAAAAAATCTGTTCAGTTATCTTTTTTATAAATCTGACGGATGAAATCTCTTCACCGGCATCTTTTACAAATCTAACAGACGAGCTCTTCTGAATCTCCCAGATCTAGGGCTCATAAGGACCATTGTTTGTTAGTTAAAAGAATATAACTACTCGAAACAAATACATGAGATTCAAAGAAAGTTGTTGGAAAACAAAACAAATTCATTTTCAGTCATCCGGTGAATTGCTTCTCACTGCTGCCACCATCCGCTAATTATGGTGAAGAATGAGTAACTTCAAATTTTAATATTAATATAGTATTATTTTCTTAAATTAATATTTTTCCTTAGACCATAAGGTCAGCATGGGTATTCTTGAGAATGGCCGAATTAGTCTCTAGTTCAATTCTTGAAATACCAGCTTCATTTGCACAATACAATTTTCTTAAATCCCTTATTAGCTCCCCTAAATGAAATTATAAGGAAATAGTGCAAAAATCTCCTCCAAATTTACTAAATGAAATTATGAGGAAATAGTGTAAAAATCTCCTCCAACAATTTACTTAAACGTCTTCCTACTTTTCGGTCCCAGAAATTTTCCTATCCTCAGGTAGATTTGAGAAACTTTCTGTAGTTTAAAATTCTATCTCGTGTGCAACTAATTGGGATCAATTGCTGAACCGATCTAAATTTAAAATATATTAAAACATATTTAAAGAGCTGTTGGAGAAGATTATTAAAATGGAACCTAATTTTTTTAGCTGACTCTAAAAGTTACCTTTTGGGTGATTTTATTTGGATTGTTGG
>BCLH01000967.1:95897-113735 GCA_001602315.1 Zoysia pacifica | reverse complement strand
TCTAAATGTATAAGAGTGGCTAATAAGGGAAAAAAGTTAACATTGATGGCTGATAAGGAATTTGAAATTTTTGAGTGGCTGATATGGAATTTGTAGTTTTTTGAATGGCTAATAAGGAATTGACCCAATAAATATAGGGTAGCTTTCAAAGTTTGCACACAAGGGAAACTATAGGTTGATGTTTTGATATTAAAACTAATAAGTATTGCCTAGTGACCATGGATTGTGCAGATTACAACTTAAATAATTGTTGGTTACATGTACATGCAACTGTCCAAACACTTGGTCCACTTAGCTCATGTTTCTATGCAGCTAGTTTTTAAACAAATTGATAAACTTAGCTTATGCACAAATTGTAGTAAAATGATTGTGTGTCAGAGTTGAGGAGGGTGAGTGTTATGATCAATATTTCAAGAGATCTAAGCTCCATTCAAGCAATCGATAGATTTAGTTTTCTTCTGAATGTGAAATCGCACTAGTTAGTTTAAGATAGGTCCCACAACCTTGTGGATGAGGAACAACTGCTATGCAAAATCAAGCGCAGGTTAGCTTATTCGTGGCATGTTCTTTACAGCGTGACTGTAAAGAAGTTGCTATACTTTGTGATAATTTCCTTGGCAAATATTACTAAGGTGTGCGTGGCGTTGTAATTTGCAAGCTGTGCCGCCGGCAAGAAGCGAAGCTAAGAATAGTTATATCCATAGGGGAAGGGGTAATTAAAGGCGGTACCTTGGAATGGAGGGGCACGGGTGCCCTGGGAGATCCCGAGTCATCGGCGTCCTGGAACTGGTCAGGCTCCGCGTTGAGGCCCCTGATGAGGAAGAAGCCGGCAATGGTGGCGGAGAGGAAAATGAGGATCACCCGCAGAGGGCACATCTCCTCTCAAAATCCCTTGCCTTTTCTTCCCCTACTAATCCCGGCCGCCTAACGCCTCTGCCGCCCTCCTTGGATGCTAGTAGAAGCGAGCAGGTCGCGGTCCTCGCGGAGGAGGAAGAAGCCAAGGAAAGGATCACGAGGAAATAAAGAAACGGTGCCCGACCTCGACTGGTCAACGACCGGGAGGAAGAGAAGGTGGATGGCCATGTCCGGTTTGCTATTCCTGGTCCCATCTGTCTGTCACGTCAACGACTCGTTGCATTTTTTTTCTTATTCTTTTCTACTCTCAGTTCAAAAATATAAGTTCTCTTATTTGGTAAAAGTTAAATTCTTTTAACTTGAGAAATAATATCTATAAAATTAAATAATTTCTAAAATAAAAAAATATATATGATAAAAATATTATGAACTCTTCATTATTATTGGTCAATATTGAAGAAGAATCAGTGAATCACTCTGATTAAACATAAACATGCTTATATTATAAAATGAATGGAGTATTCTAAAATAATAGGACTATGATCCTCGACAGACTTGCATGACTACGGAGGATCTCAATCCAGTATAAAGTGCATCATCCTCCGTCTTATTGGCTTTGAATTTACTTTTCCTAGCCTTGAAACTCCCTGCTGGTTGCATTACTTCTTTGCAAGGTCATATCGGAGGATCACATTTCTAGAAGATGTGTCAAAATAAATTAATGTGAACAATTGTTTTGTCACTGCTTAAGTTATGTATGGAAGGAGACACTCCCTCCAGGATTATTATTTTTAACGTTTTGGATATGTCTTGAGTCAAATATTAGAAATATAAATTACAAATAATTTTAAAATAATTAAATTTAAAAATGTAAAAACTATATGAATAAATTTGTCTTCAAAAATTCTTTCATAAAAATATACATGTGCCACTTTTAAATAAAAACTTATGAGAAAAAAAGTTAAAATTGAATTTTAAACACCGTGTTATTGTCTAAAACGTCTAAAAAATATGAGGCCACAGAGAGAGTAGTTGTTGGTGTCCGAAACATTGTCTACTTTTTTTTTCTCAGAAATGGCAAATTTTGCCGTACTCAATTCTGACAACTCATCACAGAATCAGTGACAAACATAATTAATGATAGATACACGATCATCATTTTTTAATTTTTGAAAAGATTAATGTGAATTCAGCTAAAAATCATAAAATATTGATTCAATATGAATGGCCACGATTGAATACAGTAAAGTTCATGCGTGAGGAGGAAAGTCAGAGGATAGGGATTGGTGTGAAACATGGAGAGCACATCTGTTGAGTCATCTCACCAGCAGTCGTTGGCCGGTGGCAACCAACCCATGTGCTAAGCTCAGTGACCTTGTTGTTCCGCTTTGAAATTATTGCTGATATAATTCTATATTAAAAATAAAAAGAGACTACATAAATCTAGCTAGTGATATGGCTTGTCTTCAACGGCAACATGTTCTCAAGTGGAGGAGAGATGGATACGTAATAAGGGGAGCCGCCAGAGTGGACGAGCGAGCTGGAGTTTAACGGAAGAAAGTACTACATAGCGCACAGCCCAGCAAGCAACGCGGACACGATCTCAAATCTTATCCTGGCTAGGGTATCTGGATTTGATGTTTCATCCACAAAACAGGTTAGAGTCGGCTATCTCTTTGTTGAGATCCAGTCAACACAGCACGACCTCGTCTTTGTGCGTAGCGACAGGTTCGTTTATGTACAATTCTAACGGCACCTGCAAAATCAAGCTTGAGAGGGCCTCATCGGAGCGAGACTTTTTTAGAGTTGATCCGGGCTCGACAGGCCAGCCGAATCGCTTCACATGTCGTCGGGATGGAAGAAAAATAGCATAAAAGGTCGAGTAAAGAAATTAGGGTTTGTAGAGATATATGTAAAGGTAAAAAGGTTTTTGATGACTAGGGATTGGTCTCTCAATCGGACTTAGGCCTCTTATAAAGAGGTGAGATGTTCTTATCCCGTGCAACCACGAATCCTAAAATTGCCAAAAAAATAAATTGGATCTGATCTGCTACTAAAATTACCAAAAAAATGACTTCGGGTACCAAAGATTCCGACACGTTGCCGGACACTTCGGTGGGCAAAATCCTGATTTCAGAGAGGGCTTACCGGACACTCCGATCATCGGATACTTCGGCACTTTACCAGAGTTTTCGATAATGGCTCGGACGGTTTTTGTGAAGTCCGTAATTTCGTCATTTGATTTTTGATTTAGACGATTCATGTATCCGTTTCGATCGTCTTGGCAAAGGCTACGTCGTGTAACCTTCAAATCAGGAATTTGGCTTCATCTTTATGTCTTTTTAAGCACTTCTTTCCTTCTTTAGTAGATTTTAGCCAAATTCTTCCAAAATATCTTCGAGTCCTGAAAAATATATTGGCAAACAATTCTTGCGAAATAATTATTATCGGATAGAATCTAGATATTTCTTATCATATCTGGTCTTCCGAACCGGAGCGTCTGAATCATATTAATTAAGAAAGTACTCAATCCGATTTGTTACCAAAATTATCTGGACCAACTCTACTAGAGTGTCCAACACTGTGTCGAAAACTCCGGTCACCGGACATTCCGGTATATTACCGGACAGTTCGGTGTGTAAATCCCTAAGACTCGAGAGGGCTTATTGGACCCTTCGACATTGTGCTGGATACTCCGGTGGATTGCAAATTTTAAGTGTCAACATATGCCCCCTATTTTTTGACAAAGCTAGCGTGCCAAAAAATACTCTAATGACATTTGCCTGACGGTGGAAAAACTCATCGGCATCTTTGCTTTAAAGATGATACTATTATATCGGCCACGTTTTGTTCTAAGGACGATAATTACTGTTCTATCGGCCATAAACTCCTAGTATTGCTCAACTAGGAGTTACACTCACTTGTTTAGGTCTCCATTCTTTTTTGATGTATGAAGAAGGTCGTGGAGACACTATTTTGTAAGGTGAATCACTTATTTAGCTATATCCCTGAGTTTTGCTCTCTTGATTGCGCAATCTTTGCAATCTTCTCTTTTAAGTTTTAGTTAAGCCAGAGGGACACCACCTCGGCTGAAAGCATTTGCCAACAGAGCAACTATTGCTTTTAGAGTTCTTAGGATCCAAAGCATTTTCTGGATTAACCCGATCATTTTTAATAATCGGTCCTTTTGGTGGTTCCTTAATAACCACATTTATGCTTTCAATTCTAACTACGTTGTTGACCGAATCTGAACAATGGGGACTTGATCGGTCTTTAATTAGATTTGCATCGCATTTTGTTGACTGATCCTTCGAAATGGTCTTTTTATTCATATATTTTGATAAAAGGTAACCAAAGGTAGATTTGAAATTTACCTTTTTGTTCTTCTTTGGTTTGTTTACCTTCCATCTCCCTATTTCAGGTTTTTCGGCTTAAGCATCTTCGGTTGGGTAATAGCATCAATTGAACTTTGAGCTTTCTTTGCTTACCCCTCGAGTCTAGAGGCCTTGACGGTGATCTTCAAAGACTCTTTACCATCCGAAGATTTTTTCAATATTACTTCCCTTGAAGGATTTGTGCTCTCGCCTCTCTTCACAGATGATCACATTCTTACCTCTGGTTGTATCGGCTTGCTCGGACCGAATCAACACTTTACATTTTGAAGATCAACGGTATTAATAGAAAATGG
Source organism: Zoysia pacifica (assembly GCA_001602315.1). Taxonomy (NCBI): domain Eukaryota; kingdom Viridiplantae; phylum Streptophyta; class Magnoliopsida; order Poales; family Poaceae; genus Zoysia; species Zoysia pacifica. Next base: position 109,192 of record BCLH01000967.1, on the reverse strand, counting down.
ATGCCGATCTATTTGCATTTCCTTGAAGGCTAGTTGTCCATCATTGATGGCTGATTGAATTTGCCTTCGGAACACATTATAATCATTAGTAGCGTGAGAAAAAGAATGACGCCACTTACAATAAGCACGCCGCTTTAACTTGTCAAGCGGAGGAATAACATGTGACATCTTGATGTAGCCTCCTTTATGCAATTCATCGAATATTCTATCACATTTGGCTACATCAAAAGTAAACTTCATCTCTTCTTGCTGATTTTTATAAATCGGCTTGAGAGAATTACAAGGATGAGAGCTTGCCATGGAAGGCCATGAGAATTTAGCAGCATAAAAATCATGATCATCATCGTCCATCTTGTTAGATTCGCAACCAACTATATAAACAAGATGATTGATCTTTTCATTTGACTTTTGCACTTATTTAAATTCTTTAACTCTATTTTCGTTAGCCATAGCTTTCTGCAATACTTGACTAATATCGCAAAAGTCTTGATTTTCTAGCTTTTCTTTATGACAATCAAACAAATAAAAAAAAACTAGATCAGCTAAGTCCCTATCAGAAATTGTCAAACTATACCATCAATTTCTAGTATCTCTAAATCTTTTAATATAATCGGCAATCGATTTATTGATTTTTTGTTTAACTGATGTGAGATGTGACAATTTCAATTCAGTTTCACCGGTGAAGAAATACTCATGAAATCTTTTTTCTAACTGGGACCAACTGTAAATAGAATTAGGTGGCAAAGAAGTGAACCAAATGAATGCCGCACCTGAGAGAGACAAAGGAAACAACCTCATCTTAAGAATATCATTAGAATTTGCCTCCCCATATTGTATAGTAAAATGGCCTACATGTTTCATAGTAGATCTACTATCGTCACCGGTGAACTTAGCAAAATCAAGAACCTTAAAACTATGTGAAAACAGAACATGCTCATAATTCTCAGGGTAAGATTTCTGATAAGATCGGCTTTTGCTTTTAGGATCTAAGCCGAATATTGTTTTGAACATATCTACCAACTCCGCTCTGAATTCATCCATGATTTTCAGATCGGTTTCGGACCGATTTGGAGCTAAATTAAGAGGTGGTGTACTATATCCATTTGGCGGTGAATAATTCGATAGCGGATACGAAGTATGATGCAATGAACTATTAGTAAACCCATCAAAAGAATTTTTATTATAAGCAGTTTTATGATGTGGCGAGATTGGATCACTACATCGGCTATACGGGTATTGGCTAGCCGAATTAGTGATTGTAGCATCGGTGAACTGCACCCTAATATTAGTTGAAGTACCAACAACGGTTCGGTTTGATGTGTAGTTCGGGGTTTGCCCATCAGAAGTTCTAGGGTTTTGCCAATTTAATGGTTTGATAGATTTTTCAGCATTAGTGGTAGGAATATCATGGGTAGTGCCGAAATATTTTTTTATCAAGTCGGTCCTCCATCATGCATATAGTATCATCAAATTTCTTTGTTAGTGTCTAGCCTATTGTTAAGATTCGCACAGACAGCGACATCAATCATATTGGCAACATCGAAATCAAATGCAGATGTGGGTATGGTAGTGGTTACCTTTGATTTGATAGGCGGCAAGGTGGGATTTTTGACTTGCTTGGTGTTGCCTTGCCGATCCTTCGTGAAGCACGCCAAGTAATCTCGGAGTTTTTGGTCTTCTTGTGCTTCGTGCCTCCGCGGCGGCTTTTTGATGCTCGAGGAACCGTTTGCGATCTTCCTCCGGCAGCTCTTCTAGTGTTGGCATGACGATGTTGTTTGGTGAGATCTCGAAAGTCATGACATGGAAAAGATGATTCGATCAGACAATCGAAATCTTTTTTTCCCAGCGGAGTCGCCAAAAAGTGTGTTGACGCCAAAAAGATCCGGATCAACACACCGCGCGCACGTCCTCGTGCGTAGCAATGGGATCGTCTAGGTACGATCCCAACGGCATCTGCAAAATCAAGCTCGAAAGAGATCTCATCGAAGCGAGACTTTTCTAGGGTTGATCCGAGCTGGCAGGCCAGCCGAATCGCCTTAACACGTCGCTGGGACGGGAGAAGAACAACATGAAGGGTTGAGTAAGAGGATTAGGGTTTGGAGAGATACATTAAAAGTAAAAAGGTTTTTGACGATTGGAGATAGGTCTCTCAATCGGCCTTGTGCCTCTTTATATAGATGTGAGATGGTCTTATCCCGTGCCACCACGAATCCTATTAGTTAGAAAATAAATTGGATCCGATCTGCTACTAAAATTGTCAAAAAACCGACCTCAGGTATCAGAGACTCCGGCACATTGCCGGATACTTCGGTGGACAAAATCCTGGTTCTAGAGAGGGTTTATTGGACACTCCGGTAATGTACCAAACACTTCGGTCATAGGATACTTCGGCACTTTACCGGAGTGTCCGGTGACGGCTCGGACGGTTTTTGTGAAGTTCGTAATTTCCTCATCCGATTCTCGATTTAGGCGATCCATATATCTGTTGCGATCGTCTCGGTGAGGGCTACGTTTTGTAACCTTCAAATCAGGGATTTGGCTTCATCTTCATGTCTTTTTAAGTACTTTTTTCCTTCTATAGTAGATTTTAGCCAAATTCTTCTAAAATATCTTCCACGTCCTGAAAAATATATTGGCAAACAATTCTTGTGAAATAATTGTTATCGGATGAAATTTAGATATTTTTTATCATATCCGGTCTTTCGAACAGAAGCATCCGAATCCTATTAATTAGGAAAGCACTCAATCCGATTTGTTAGCAAAACTAACTGAACCGACTCTACCGGAGTGTCCGGTACTGTGTCGAAAACTCCGGTCACCAGACATTTCGGTATATTACCGAACAGTCCGGTGTGTAAATCCTCGGGACCCAAGAGAGTCCGGTGTGTAAATCCCGAGACCCGAGAGGGCCTGCCGGATTGTCCGGCATTATGCCGAGTACTCCAGTCAATTTCAAATTTTGAGTGTCAAACACTCTTGCACATACTCTCTCTATTCCAAAATATAAGTATTTATAGGTTTAGTTAAGTCAAATTTTTATCACTTTAATCATTAATAAAGAATAATTAATGATGTTTTATCATATAAAATTATATTTTTTTTATTCATCGTGAAATAAGTTTTCATAAAAAGTAAAAGTTTTTAGATATTTTTAGTAATTTTTAAGATATTATTAGTAAAAATTAAAAAAATTTAACTTTAACTAAATCTAAAAATACTTATATTTTGGAACAGGGGTAGTACATTAATGTCAGGAGAGAATTAGTTGTTTACCATCGAAAATTAACCATGTTCCTTATTTACAACTGAAAAAACTCCGGTTGCCCTATTTGCCACTAAGCTAAAATTTGATGTCTTATTTGCCACTGATATGTATTTTAAATCAAAATTTAAAATATTTTACTTGTTGGTCATCATCTTACATTGTACACTGCAGTACGGAAAATCAACATTTGATCTATGTTGTTTTCAGGGATAAGTGTGGGTTTCTTCATTTATCGTTTCGAACTATCAATTACTCCCTCCGGTTTTAAAAGATTGATAACATTGATTTCTAACATTAATTTTGATCATTCATTTTATTCAAAAATTTATTCAAATGTGTAAAATTATCAGTCACCTTTTAAATACTTCTAATGACAAAATAAATTATAACAAAAATATATAATATATGTCATACTTTTTTAAATAAGACGAATAGTCAAAATTAATATTATAAGTCAATGGTGTCGCTTGTTTGGATGCAAAGCAACAAGGAAGGTGTTTGATACAACTGATTTTATGATTTTGAAAACTGTAGTTTTCTTATAACCGAGGTTTTTTTTGGAGTTTTGAAAACTCTAGTCAAAAACTCGTTTTTTTTTCTAAACTGAGTTTACGACGCGCTGCGGATGATGACGCGCACATTCACAATTTTAGCCGCGCCGTTTTCACCTGGCATGTTTAGATGAGAAGTGACTCCATTAATAACAATAACCTTAACAACAAAGCACGCATACGCATGTCTCTCCACTTCTCTCTCCGGCCTTCCGATGCTCCCATGGTCACAAACATTTCCTTCTCTTGCTCATCTGTTTTTTTCCTAACTAGCACCGATACCCGTGCTAACACTACGGTTTAAGAAAAAATATTAATTTTAAAAAATAATATATTAATATTAAAATTTTAAGTTTCTCATTACTCATCATTAATATTAATATTAACCTAAAATGAATTTTTTTTGTTTTTCGATAGCTTTCTTTGGATCTCATATATTTTTTTTGAAGTTGTATTTGTAAACTAACAATGATCTTTTTGGGCCTAAGGATCTCGGAGATTTGGATCCGTTAGATTTGTATTGTATATTTGTGGGGAGATTTCATTCGTTAGATTTATAAAAAAGAACAACTCTACGTATATTTTTTTATGTACACGTAATCTAACTTATCTTTGTTATAGACGCTTTGTCAGTCGTATATAGGAAAGAAAAATCTATGCTTTTTTAAAAAAATAAGTGGTTGACTTTTGTTTTTCTACAATGATGATGATGTTTTTTAATACTATAATCCTAATACTCATGCTAATGCTCTGTAAGAAAATAATATATTAATATTAATATTTGAGTTCTCACCATAAAAGGTTAAATACAAATTAATTCAAAGTTTACATGCATCATATCTAAAAATTGATGCAGTTTAGAAATTTCTGAATAAATATATATATATTCTTTTTATAATCATTATTTTTGTACTTCAATAACTGTAGCAAAATTTTAATCTTAATTATATTCTCATCTTACACACGTATTAATATGCATTATAGTCAGAATAAAACACTTCTTTTAATATGCATAAAAATAGTAAAGAATAAAAAAAATACTCACATTCGGTTCGTTGTAATTGTTACAATGAAGTTTGTTATCTTGTAGGAGACAATAATTATCATTAGGGGTATGCCCTTTAAGGTTGGTTGTTCCAGAGTAGTTTTAGTTTAAATAGCATCTCACGAGGAAACAAACAATATTTTATTTTGTCAATCGGAAATATTAGTGTCCACATGCAATACGTTTCAATATGCATGCGTGACAAGCATGGCGCGGCTGTGTTTTTTTTTCTATACTAATATTAAAATTTGGAATGAATTTGTTTTATTTTTTTAACAATTTTCTTTGGTTCTCATATATTTGTTCTAATTAGTTATGTTTTTAACTAACAATGGTCTGTGTGGACCTAAGATTTGAGAGATCCGGAAGAGCTCATCCGTTAAATTTGTAAGAAGTGTATGTGAAGAGATTTTATCCGTTAGATTTGTAAGAAGAGATAATTCTAGGTGTATTTTTCATGTGCACATAGTCTAACTCATCTCTGTTGGAGACATTTTACCGTGTATACATGGAAAAGAAAAACTATACTACTTTTTAAGGAGTGAAGATGCAAAGAGAGGGATTCAATTACTATTTCACCTGCATATAGGATCTACCTTTCACAACTCTACCAATTTCTTGAGATGAGATCACAAGAGCCTCCAAGTAAACTTCTAGCCCAGGAACTCCAGATTAAATTTTATTTGATTAATTTTAGTTCCATCGGATACTATTTAATTTTTGAATTGGAGTGCATATGAACTGTTTTAACGACTAAAATAACTAGGACTGACTATGGTGTTCTTCTTTGTTAGGTAAACATTCCTTGTATGAAACAAAAAAAATACTATGGAAATACCACGATAACCAAACATATCATAGTTTATCCAAAAACTGCAAAAAACTCTAGGTTTTAAAAACTATGGTATTAGATTAGTTCAGTTTATAAAACCGTAGTTTATCAATACTAGGTTTTTAGAAACCATAACATCAAAACAGGGCCTAAAGCTGGAGGAACTGTAAAAAAACTCCCTCCGTTTCTAAACTGTTGTCACCGTTGCCTTCTAAGATCACTTTTGATCATTTGTCATTTTTAAAAAATTAGTTCAAATTATATTTTACATATTTACATAGGATGAATAGTTAAAATTGATGTTAAAAATCAACAGCGGTAGCAATTTATGAATGGAGAGAGTACACATCAGTGGCAAATAAAGCATCAAAATTTAGCTCCATGACAAATATAGGTGAAGCTAAGTTTTTTAGTGGTTAATAAAGCCATTTATGGTGCCTTACGTTGGACGAGAAGGTTGAATCAGACTGTACCATCCATATTATAGGGATTGGATGGCACGATCCATTTTTTTTACATTGGAGGGGTGAGGTGTAATAAGATGAGGATAATTAACTTATTAATACTAGGATGAGGATAGTCTTTTTTAATAACATTTATATACTCTCTCCATCCAAAATGTCTTTTTAAATTTTCAAACATCTACCTTTGATCATTCATCTTATACAAAACAATTGTAAAAATATTATTTATTTTACTGTGAAATGATCTTTAACCTTGTCGTGTTTATTTTTTTCGTAATTTTTTTTAATAAGATGAATGGGTTAAACGTCGAGTTCAAAAAGTAAAAAATGTCACTTATTATGGGACGGCGAGAGTACTAATTAATAAAAAATTATGCTAATTATCACTAATTATTCTAATCGATGAACCAAATTGACAAAAGAATTTACAACTACCTGAAAATCCATTGCTATGCTAGACTACAAGAAATCCCATGATTCGTGACGGATCAACAGCACTACTATGACGAATTTAAATTCGTCATAGCATGGTGGATTTAAAAAAATGCTTACATACCTGCTGATGTGGCAACCTGATCAATCTAGCATGGCAACCTGATCATCTGAACCTACCTGTCAGTTGTGCCGAGCTTTTTTAAATTTAGTAAAACAAACGCAGCGGTGTGGATCGAGCCTGTGACCTTAGGAAACAACCTCACACCACTTATCCCCTGGGTTAACTCTTGTGTTGTGGAACTATTCGGCTATTATTTTACTTGCTCTTTCTGTGTGCCCCGGTCTTAGTAGAACACACCCCTGCCCCCTGCATCGCTTGGCACTGACTGACGCACCCAGGCTCAGTGCCGCCGCCGGACAAGACCAGGCTGCTGCCATTCCCTCTCGCTCCAGCGCCACCGCCCGTCAAGCCTCACGCCGCCGCCATCCCCCATCGCTCCAGTGCCACTGCCCTTGAAGACCGTGCTGCTGCCGCCGCCAAGCCTCAGGGCCACCTCTGCCGCCCGCCAAGGCCGGGAGCTGCCACCGCCGGCAAGGCTCAGGGCCACTACCACCACCCAGCCAAGCCCCAGATCCACCTCCACCACTGCTGCTGCCCTTTCATCTCCCTGCCACACAGCACTGCCATGCCACATCTCTCCGGCTCGTCCACTGCAGCGCCGTATCGTCGGTGCCAACCGAGGCTGAGCTCTGTTGCCGCCACCGTGCATCCAGCGCATCCTGTATATGCACAAATCAATTGAGAAGGGAGGATTCTAGCCATGCTGGAAACACATGTCTTGCCGTGGAAGCGCCAATGCCTGACATTGACATGACAGCCTGAGGACAGCCAGGCACCATTATGGATCTCGAAGGATGATTTTTGCACTGACACTTCTTCCTCACATTAACATTGGACAGCCATCAAGGTATACCTCTGTAGTTTGTTATTGACTTTGTTGAATGCAGATTAGTGCAGACTTGTTAATTTCTATTTTCCCTCCATGCTTGGTTAGATGGATAGAATCTGGGTACATGGTAGATTGTTTTCACCTGAACACATCAATGGTGTAAAGGAATTTATGAGCTTCATTTCAGGAAAATTCAGGGAGGACGGTGAATTTTGTGCCCGTGTAGTAAATGCGTTAATCAGAAGTATCTACAACAAGATATTGTGAAGAAGCATATATTGATGAATGGCACGAAAAGTACATATACGCGTTGGATTCATCATGGTGAGAACTTTGATGAAGATGCTATTGAGTACCCTAATGCTGTGCATGAAAATGAAGCTGTTGATCTGACAGGGTATGAAAATTGTGGTTCCACTCATTTTGAAGAAATTTTAGAAGACCTATACATTGCAGAAATACAAAATTAATAGGATTGTAAAAATCAGGATGGACTTGATAATGACTTGTTTATGGACAAAGTGTTGAAGGAGGCGAAGCGTTAACTTTATCCCGGCTGCACCAAATTTTTGAAGTTCTCTTTTGTGGTAAAGCTTTTTCATATGAAGTCATATTACAGGATAAACAATTCTGCATTTACTGTAGTATTGAAGTTACTATGTGAAGCATTCCCGAAATGCAATGCACTCCTAAAGTCATAAAATGAAGTGAAGAGTCTGCTAAAAGAATTAGGTCTTGATATGAATTAATACATGTTTGTTTAAATAACTATGTTCTGTTTAGGAATTCAATAGCCATACTTGACAATATTCTGATTTTTGGTTTTTCAAGATGGAAAAACCCTGAAAAAAAGAAGATTCCACAACAAGTGTTGCGACACTTTCCATTGGTACCTAGGTTAAAGAAGATGTTTGTTTCCAAAGAATCGGCAGAAGAAGCACAATGGGACAAGCTAAAGCGGACGCCTTGTGACAAGGAGATGAGACACCCAAATGATGGTGAGGCATGGCAAGATTTTGACAGAGAATATTCAGATTTTGCATAGAAACCTTAGACTTGGCCTTGCTACTGATGAGTTCAATCCCTTTTCTGAGAAGAATACAAAATATAACATGTGGCTTTTATTTGTTGTGCTATACAACCTTGCACCTTGGGCTTGCATGTATGAATCAAATTTCATGATGCCTTTGCTCATTCTTAGACCTAAATCACCTGGGAAGGACTTTGATGTACTCTTAGAGTCTCTAGTTGAAAATTTACTTGAGCTTTGGAATGGTGTGCATACATATGATGCTTAGTGGTACAATGTTTAAGCTTCATGCTACAGTTTTGTGGTGTATTCATAATTATCCTGCTTTGAGTACACTTTCAAGGTGTATCACAAAAGGCTATTATGCATGCATCCATAAGCACCCTCTTGTGTACGGCCTAAGGCGCAAAATTGGTTATTTTGGACACTTTCGTTTCCTTCCAAAAGGACATCGTTGAGTGGAGAAACAATGAATTTGTTGGAATTCATGAGAGCAATGATCCTCTAGGTAAATTCTCTACAGAAGAGTTGTTGGCTGAATTGGAGAATATTAAAGATATTAGACCTGGGATGCAACAACTAACCAGGAAAAAGAACGCTCTAACATGAACGAGGACCATATCCAAATTTGGAGCCAGATGATTAGTTTGTGGAAGTTACCTTATTGGAAAATTTTGAAGTTGAGGCATAATCTTGATGTAATGCACATTGAGAAAAATATGTGTGAAAACTTAATTGGAACAACTCTTAATATAGCTGGGAAGACAAAGGACATACTTAAAAAGCTAGGTTGGATCCAAAAGATTTAGGAATTAGAAGAGAGCTGCATATTAGAGTGAATGGAGATACGTATCAGATGCCTTGTGCTCGATACTCCTTGTCTACCCAACAGAAGAAGTTTTCAGATGGATTTGCTTCCAACATCTCAAGATGTTTAAACGATGAGAGAACCAAGGTACAAGCAGTGGCGGAGCCACGTTAGGCTTCCCTGGTGCCCTGGCACCAGGGTAGGAAGAAAAAATCCCACTAAGCAGCTCCTTTTGACAAGCAAAAATGATCAATTTCCTTGCAAATTAAACATGCATTGTGTATTGTGCACCACCATAAAAATCTTGCTAGCTTCGCCACTGGGTACAAGGCCTAAAGACACATGACTGTCATATTCTTTTGCAAAAAATCTTACCAACTGCCATGAGAGGATTTTTCGACAAGGATATTTATGAAGCAATAGCAGAGTTTGGAAAGTTTTTCAGGGAATTATGTAGTAGAACTCTTAACAAAGATGTATTGGCTGAAATGAAGAAAGAGATCCCTATAGTATTGGTTAAGCTTGAGAACATCTTCTCGCTGGATTTTTTTGATGTAATGGTGCATCTTGCTGTACATTTACTTGATGAAGCATTGCTCTGAGGTCCTATGCAATAAGGTTGGATGCTCCCAATTGAAAGGCGATTATATACTTTGAAGCACTATGTGAGGAATAGGGCACGATCTGAAGGTTCAATTGCCAAGGCCTATATTGCTGATGAATGCTTGACATTATGCTCTAAATATATGGATGATATAGAAACAAGATTCAATAGGGAACCAAGAAATGTGATTTAACCGAGTTACCAATACTTAGTTGTCGACAATATGAATCATGCAGTTTGAATCTTGTGTGATTTAAAAAGAATACAATTTATATAAATTTAAACCCATTTAGTAGGAATTATGATTATTCAAAAAATTAGTTATACTTTGGATTCTTAATGAAAATCACTTATCTAGCCTTATTTATACAATCTATTTTTAATATCAAAACTATTTAGTAGAACAGCTTATCCATCATGGATTATAGATTGTGAGAAGGAATAAGTATTAAAAAGCTACAATTTGCTATAATCATTTGTAAAAGTGATTATTTGAGATTATAATATAAGTTGCTATAATCATTTGCAAAAGCAGGACCACAATCTCTACAAAGTGGGGCCTTAAAATGATCATGCAATAGAAAGACTCAACATTAATAGGCAATGACCTAAGCATGTTCCTTTTCCTTCATAAAAATATCTCTTGTAGGATATTTTCTCTCCAGTCTTTGGGTCCCTACTCCAGAAGGTGATTTTTGTGCTTTTGGATGCAGATGGTGTCCATACAGAGATGCAAATAGGTACCCAATGGGTATTGTGCGTAAAACAACAATATAAGATGGAGAGGAGGTGGAAAAAAAATTAGTTCATTTTAGAAATTTTGGGTCGACCCACTGACCCAAAAAATAAAAAACTTGTATCCCTATGTCCATAGATGGGAGCAAGCATTGCATAGGAACAAGGATTGGATAAAACTCGAGGTTATCCATAAGACTATAAGAGGCACGTCCTGAACCTCATGCTTGAACATGGACCAAGGCTCCTGCACTCATGTGCACACAATTTGTACGCCGTGATCTGTGGTGTGCACAATATCAGGTTTCTGATTGCAGACTGATAAACGAAGGCCAGCCTTGTGATGCTCACGTATTTACAAGGAGGTTGTTGCTTTTGACTGAAGTCAAAATTGTGCTTAGCTGGTTTCCAGGATCAAAACTGAGACAAACAGGAACTGGAGTCCCCAAAAGAATGGGAGAAAATCAGCATGTTGCAGAACTGTTAGCTTAAGTGCACTTATCGAGCGGCTAAGATTTATTATTGCTTTTCTATAGCAGTTACTCTGAACATGTATGTAACTACATCAAACATAACAAAAAAAAATGACGATTTTCTCCCTTAGTTTTGATGTAGTCTCTAATTCATGGTTCAATCGTTTGCCATCTTATCTTCCTGTTAGTTACTCTGAACAGCCATGCGGCCAGAAGCATTATCATTACCTTCCAATCTTGACGGATGAATGTTGTGAGCCCCATCCTGTTGAAAGTGTTCTGTTGAACTGAATCCTCATGTTTTTCTCCCCATTGTCTATTACCTGCTGTGTTTCCTCCCCAACTATATAATTTTCCCTTCACTTCCTGCCGAACGTGCTTTTCTAGTTGTTCTTGTATTCTGTCGCCATGAGACATAGCCTCAATAGCCTCTCTGGAAAGTCCGTCCTAGTTTTTTCTGTTTATCTACGTCACCGGTCAAATTTCCAAATCAATAGGAAGCAGACTAATGTTCCTGTTCTACAGCTCATGGAATCATTCAAGTTGTGTAGCTGTTAGTGTTGATCTTTTCAATCAGTGACCATATTTCTCCAGCAGGACCTAAAAACTCAAAAGTTATAGCTATGGAGCAGACGTTAGTTTATATACGTAATATGGGCATCAATTTTCTTATAAGAGAACAAATCAAGTTCCAGGCGAAAGCTGAACCTCAGTATACCATATATAATAATTTCCACATATTCCATTTTGTTCCTAAAAGAAGAGAGAAATGGGACAGAATATAAGTACACATAACCCAATAAAGATGCAATTGTATAATCCCTGCCCAGAAACAGCATAAGAATACTCATGGGCGTGTAGTCATGTCTGCATGGTCATCAAGATTGCACCTGAAGTTCACATCCATCACATACTACCAAGTCCAGGACCAAGATCATAAGGCATGGACTATATGCACAGAATAAGGTGAAAACAATAAAACTGCAACAAAAAATAAACAGCTCCATACATAGCTAAGTATATAGGCTAAAGAACACAAGATAAAGCAGTAATCATCCTCTCTGGAGGAAAACCGATGACACCACACATAACAGGGCTGTGTGTCAGGCCACCCAGATAAGTACTCATAGCACAAACATTTTTATGATGACTACATAATATTAGGTAATGGCTACTTGTTCATTCTTCACTCCTCGTCTTCATCACCACCATCACCGCCACCGCCACTTGCCTTCTTCTGGTTCTTTCTCTTCACCCTGCCTGGAGGGCCACCACCGAAGGGGCTGGTCAGTGAGAAGTCTATGTGCTTCTCAGACTCAACCCTCACCATAAACGATGGGACATTGACAATCTGCCTGCCAACCCTGCAGTAGCCAATGTATCCAGCATCCATCAGTACACATTGTGAAAGTCACTAAGTATAACAGTACTTCCTCCGTCCAGAAATAGTAGCATTCAAAGCTCTAACGGTAGAGCTTCAAGTGCTATGATTTCTGGACAGAGGGAGTAACACATCATATGAGGCACAACACAATCACAACCACAGTTATTCAAATGAGTCAGGGGCCAACAAAAAAATAAGAATTTCAATGAATAAAAGAATACGCTATCTATTACTGTTATATATTCAACATGCAACCAGAACAATCTTTAGACAGCTGAAGCATGAGGCATGTAACCACGATCTTGAATAATACTGTAATAATGCCACAGTATACAAATTCTTTCATGGAATCTATTTGGCATGGCTAGCCTTTTGCCATGAATAACTGCATTAGAACAGTGAAACCACGAATAAAAAAATCAACTGAAGTACTTGCAGTCTCCAATAGAGTACTCTACACAGAAAAATAATGGACTTCAGAGAATATATATTGCATCAAAGTCTTTTCAGCAGACCGTTGTGAGATAGATTGAATATTCTCATCATCAGAGCCCATCAGTTTTCTTTAAACAGAATAGATGACAATGAATTGGGGTTTCTGAAATACCATCAGAAGCTATATAAACTAGTGTGCATAAAAAAGGAACTTCACAAGCATACCTGATATGGCGCTGCCTGATCAAGACACGTGCATGGTGAATGGACTTGGCCATTCCAGC
>BCLH01000967.1:76055-95892 GCA_001602315.1 Zoysia pacifica | reverse complement strand
CCTCAGCGAGCAGCCCATAGCGGTTCATGCGGCGGAGCAGTGCCTCACCCTCAAAGATACGGCGGGGGTTCTTCTCATCCAAAGTAAGCAAATGCCTGGCAGCATTACGGATCCTGCTCAGGGCATACTGGACCCTCCAGAGTTCACGCTTGCACCTCAGGCCGTACTCGCCCACCAGCTTCAGCTCTGCATCAAGACGCTCCTTCTCATAAGGACGTCTTGGCTTCTTGAATGTCTTACCATCTGCAACAAGAATTTGTTCAGCAGAAAATACAGAACAAAATACTTCCTCCCCATGAAACAGACATACCAAAGCCTCAAAGTGGACAGTGGAAATAACAACTGAGTGCTACCAGCCTTCATTTTAACCCATAATGAGAATATCAGAGAACATCATACAGCATTTCTACAAATACCATCACTAAAACACCAAAAACATGCAACCAGACTCAGGACATTAGCACTTCCTTCAGAGTACAACACAACAGATGAGCCGCAGTTATCAAGTAACGGATGTATCAGTGGTACAGCAGAAATGACTATGAAGTTATCTGCTACTCAGCTACTCTTGTTCATCCAAAGCACATACCCATCAAAGCAGCCTTTCCATGTCACACCAAGTGTCAGCTGCTTTTACATACTCCTCTGTTCACTTTTATAAGTCGTTTAGCTCTGGACACGGAAATTAAGGAAAAGCAAAAAAGTATGGTAAGCAGAAAATGAGGAGGAAAGAGAGAGAGATTTATTGGGAAGAGAGAAAGTGTATTGAAAAGAGAGAAAGGTGTATTAAGAAGTGCGAATGACATATGTTGAAAAACAGATTTTAAATGTTAGAATGACTTATATTTGTGAACGGAGGGAGTACAATTTTCATCAGAACAAAAATAACAGCTTAACCAATCGCCATAAAAACATGCACACATGGTGTCCCTAGGGAATCATCACAAAAATATCAAGCTCTAGTCCTAAGGTTAAATAAGAAAAGTATCTACTGATCGCTAAACCAAGGAAACTGACCCAAAGAAACACCTCCACGAACCTCAGATCCATAGGGGTCAACAACGAAGCTAAACCTTCCAGCTAGCTCCTCATGAACCCGACGACACACGAGTCCATGATGATCCTTCTACCTCACAGCAGCAAGAACCTTCGCACCGCCCGTAGCAGCCAACAATCCCCCTAGTAGCAGCGAAGTAACAATCGAGACCTCGCGCGCTACGCATACGGAACGAAACAACCATTACTCGGCGCCAGATCACGGCGGCCCGCTACATATCCAAGAACCCGTAAGCGAACCGAATCAAATCCCGCGGCGAGAGGACACGAGATGGAAAGGGAAGGGAGGGGGAGATCTTCCGTGCGGGCTTACAATTGCGGTAGAAGCTAACGTGCACCATGGCTGGTGCTCCTCTTCTTCCTCCCTCTCGCCTTCACCTTCGCCTGCTCTTACGCCGCCGCCCCCGTTTTCTGCGGTGGAATCTCTGTGGAGCAGCGTGGGACGAGGAGACGGAGCTTTTATATGGTGCGCCAAAACCCTAGCGGGCCGCGAATGTTAGGAAGTCCTGCAACCTGCGTGGTTCGGGCCCAAACGACGGGGCGGGACCGTGGGTTTCTGGCTTGATGGCCTTTCATCTCTATCCAGTCCAGGTCCAACCCGTTTATTAGTAATCTATAGATATCACTTTTTAAGGATAAAGTCCTTCAAGTCTGCTCCTGATTCAAATAAACTCCTGAGCTCAAATTTAGTTTACTCGACCCCATTTGATTAATCAATTTAGTTTTCACATTTCTTTCCAATTAAATACAGTTTAACTAAAGTTCAAATCATCTACTATATCTATATAATCACTACCCACTAAAGTTCAAATCTCTAACACTCATTAAACAACGTCACCCTTTTTATTTGTACCATTGGATCTCCAAATAGTTTCACATCTGAACCCTCAATCTATTCATCTTTCTCCAGTTCAAATCTCAACACCCATTAAACAACGTTACCCTTTTTATTTGTACCATTAGATCTCCAAATAGTTTCACATATGAATCCTCAATCTATTCATCTTCCTCCGGCTGCCCCTCATTTATGCCCAGCATGCTCTCCGCATGGCCGTGGCTCGCCCCGGCGCTTCCCCTCCTCACGCGCCTGTCTGGCTGCCCCGGCGACTCCGTGAGCCCCTCCCTGCCACGCCCACCATCCAGTGCTCCACCGCCGCCTCCCCTCCTCCCACATATCCGCGCCCTAGCTCGCCCTGCACTTCCTCTCCTCCGCGCAAGCCCACCCCACGTCATATCACGGCAGGCCGACAAGCAAACGAGATGGCGACGTGGGGATGAGCTCATCCCAGTAGGGAGATTGGACAGGACCGATTGGTCGAGCACCAGGCAAGGTAGTTTGCTCGGCTCCAGATCTGCAGCGGCAAGACGGCTCCCACAACCATGAGCGCAAGTGGCGGAGCTCGAGGACCACATCATCCGGCTATGCGGCTCATCTGGGACCTTGATGAAGATGTGCCAGATCCTCACGCGGTGCAGCAAGCTTGGACCTTCGGGGATGAGCCTGGCCAACGGAGAGAGAAAGAAGACATTGGAGGTTATAACTAGCGTCAGAGAAAAGATGCCTCTAAAAGATTCTCTGAAGGTGAGAATATAGGTAAAATGGCAAAAGTACTCGGTGCCAGGATGAAATAAACTGATGCAGGAAGTAATAAGAAACTAAGAATTATGTTCACCGAATATCAAACCATTCTCCACGTTTGATTTTTTCTTTTTGAAAAATTCTCCACGTTTAATTTTAATACTTTGTATTATGCTTGCTGGCTGAGTTCTTATTACACTGGCATATATCTAAGCCTCAGGATATCTTCATCATTCATTTAGGTAACATTTCTCTTCTAATGTTCTATAAGCTATATGGATTAATAATTAATATTTTCCTACAAATTGTCCCATTAAAATTGATTTCAGCAGTCAAATATCCTGTTCAGGTAAGCAGTTCCTTTTTTAATATTTCTATAAACTCCATGACTTTAAATAAATTTTATATTATCATGTGTCACCGGTCCAACAATCATAAAAAAAATTATTTTATCAATTCCTACAGCAATGCATATCTAATCATTCTTAAGTTTTCGGAGCAACGCACCGGAAAACCATCTAGTTTCTAAGGTTAGCCATCCTCATCGATCTCTAGCCAAGAGTTTGCCCTAATCACTCTACTTCACCCACTATGATGGTACAATCATCCCAATTAATATCCACCCAATCAATTTGCAAGTGGAGCGGGTATTATTGTGAACTCGCGTATCCGCCCCGCAAATTTTATGTTAGTGGCTCTTGCGGATTAACGATATTTTCTTCGCGGCTTAATAATGATCTGCCCGCAAAGCCCACTGAACAAGTGGGTATATCCGCAACAATGCATAAAAGCCCGAAACTTTATTATGTTTGTTCTAATTATACTAATTTGCATAAAGTTGCTCACTATTTTTTAGAATATTCTCCAACAAATTTTAATAAAATTCATTGAAATTTTATAGTGCAAACGTGATGTTTTAATTCTAGAGTCCAACTTTAAACTCACTAGAAAAAGTAATAAAGTCATGACTTCAAAGTTACTAATATTTTGAATTAGTTTTATATATAATAATAGAGTAGTAAATTGTGTTGATTGGACAAGTTATTAGATTCCCGCAATGACTGCTTATTTTCTCTATGTCAAGCGATGAGGTTCGCAAGTTCCCGCAAAACCACATACTTGATTTGCGACTAACTATGCGGTTTGCGGGTGAAACAATACCCACCCCACTTGCAACTTGACCACCCAAGAGTTAATCCTAATTATTGATTTAGGCCATGTTTGGATGCAAAGTATTTTTGGAATTTTGAAAAAAATACTATAGTTTTGCCAATTTTTTTTGTTTTAGAAAAGTAAGGTGTTCAGATACAATAAATTTTATAGTTCTAAAAATCATTGTATTGGTAATTAAAATGCAGCTATTTTGCAGCTTTGAAAACTTTGCCCCTTTTTCTAATCCATGGTTTTGCTTGGCATTGACTTCTAAAACCTTAGTTCCTTAATACTTTGGTATTGAAAGACTATGATACCCAAACAAGATCTTAGTGGGTGTTACATACAAGTTGTGTTAGCAAAACCATCTTGAGTCCACCATAGCAAAATCATATTGAATTGAAGGGGGAAAAATATAAATGTGAACCTGTTTGACAACTTTTGATGGTAAAGTAAACTAAATTAAAGTTTAGGGGTTATCTAAATTTGGGGCAAACATAGAGGGAGTAAAGTTGAGGAATCCAAGTTTTAACACAAACCTACATTCATAAATGATACTCTATCATGAGGACATCACCCTTTTAGATCCACACGAGACTCCTCAAATTAGTATTGATTAAACTCACGCACGACAGTTGAGATTAGAGGTGATCTCGTTCCTAAACACATGTCTTCCTACTTTTGAGAATAGATTGCCACCTAATAACTTTACCATGATTAGAAACATTGGAGAGGGTCAAAAGAAGCATGAAGAACTTGGAGATGCTCAAGATCAGCAAGGCATGTTCAATCTCGGAGGAGATCCAATCTAACTCGAGTTCGAGTCTGAGTCAGACTCCAGGAGCAGCCTGCACTAAAACTGATGCCCCGATCGCATACGAGCTTCGTTTTGGACGTTCTAGATATGGATGGAAAGATAAAGAGATAAGTTTTCCAACGGATCTAATTTCGTGTAAAAATACTTTCTAAATCTTCAGAAATCGCTGAAATAATATAATGTTCAAAATTTGTCAGGGTGTTGTGACACCATCTTTTGGCTTGTGGGCTGTGTATTTTTTCTAGGCTCATTAGTATTACGGTTTGCCCCCTAAAAATGTCCTAACCTCTACTCCATATAAACAGTATCCACATTATTAGGGATAGGTTTTGGATTAGTTTTCATTTGTTATCAAACAGTTTTGTCGTTTGACGATCTGTTGGTTTTCCAACTCCTTATTTAATTTAGATTTCACAATTAAGTTGCATTCTTTCTTGTTTTTGTTTGTGTTCTTCAATTCACAGACTAGAATTAGACTTTTTGTTGAGGTCAATCGTGTGTGCACGGTTGATAACCAAAGGAGAAGTGGTGCTTCGATCAAGGGGTTCGAATCGTGTTGATTTGAGGCTAGATCGATTGTGTGTTGCATCTCCATCAAATCGAGAGTTACTACGACCTAACGTAAGATCAGAAACCACGTACACATCAAGTGATAATCATAGCTTCAAGTATACCATCAGGTTCACATCCTTGTCAAATTTGCATTCATTCTATCGTTTATAGAAAAGCTGCAGCAAAAAAATAGTAGATCATTAGGTGTTTCCCTGTCTAAGCCGTGTTTAACCTTTGCATAATTTTATTTTAGAGTTCGTAATGTTGAGTTTGTGTCCTTAGTTGTGTTTTGGTTGCTGGATTTTAAAATCTTTTTGCGTCCAGATGTTTTCTTTCATTATTCATCTGTTGTCATGTTCAGATCTGTTATCGTGTTACATCTGTTATTTGCTCTATTGCATAAAAAACACAATTTCCCATCTACCCATCCCTTGTTTCAACCACTAACAGATTCCTAGCATCCTAATTATCCATCAATCATCTTCCGCCACAAAATCATCTACAAAATTCGCACCTAATTTTCAATCTGAATCTGTTTTCACCCTTTACTAGATATCTAATACAGAGATCCATCATTAAAATAGTCATAACTTTTGTTTCTTGACTCCAAATTAGACATATAAATACTTTTCAGATATCTACAGAAAATTTCTCAACCTCTGAGGGCCCTAGATTTAATTGTTTCAGATCAGAACTTTCTGTTTCGCGCTCTGAAGTTTCAGAACAGATTTACCAAAAGTTCAAAAATTTCTACAGCCCACATATATCATCATATTGATCTGAAACTTGGTCGTCTACATCTTTTGTGCTTTTGGTTCAGAGAAAAATATCAGAAAAATAAAATAAAAATAAAACATTTTGAAGATCTAGAAGCCAGAAAATAACCTTTGCTAATCTTTCAAGTGCTGAACTGTTTGCTGATTTCTGTAGCTTTATCGTTTGCGTTGTTGCTGCCCATTGGTATCTTCATTCATATTCTTGTAACATTTAAATTTTTATAAGATTTGGCCAGTAACTAGAATATAATTTTTAGAACACTTATTCAATGTTACAATCTATTATAGAATTATGTTTCAATAATCATTATTTCAGCCCTCCAAGCTCCACATACCCACCTTAGATCAACACTGTATTTGACCCTACAATTGTAGAATTACGACTGTCTGATTTCTCCTGCCACTGGTTGCACCATCCTTTGCTTTGCTTTGCTTTGGTAAGAACCCATCCCATTGTAGCTGCAGGAATACTATTTTGTGCTATCTATATGCTATTTTTCTAACCATGACAGAAAGAAAAGGAGGTGAATACAATGTGAGTAGTACTTTGCAAAGAGTCCTTGATAATATCGATGCAACATTTAAAAAAACACAATGAGTTTGTGGACAATATGTTGGCAAGCCTTGAGAGGTGTAATCCACCTCAGAGTGATGTCGCACGTGATCAAAAGACGCATGAGGTTCAGACCATTGCTACATCATCTTCGTCTACAAGTAATTATATTCCTTCACCTCTTCTCTTATGTGATGGTTTCGATTCTATTAAATATATTGCTTGAGAAAGAGAGATGGATAATCTATTTGGACAATGTCGTATGTGTGAAAAGAGAAAGCTTTTGAATGTTGGTAGTGCATTAGTTGATAGTGATTTAACTTGGTGGCAATGTTTATATATGACTAAATAATATCGTTGAACATGGAGTGATGCTAAAATTTTAATGAGAGAAACTTTTGTTGATACATCTTCTGAACCAATGTCTAGTTGTGATGCACACTCTTTGGAGGAGTAGCTTTCTATTGTACCTTCTATTGCATCTAACATTTTGCGGAAAATTGAGATCAAACAAAAAAAATGAAAGTGACACATACATAGAGGAAGAAGAGATACACAATGTTACATGCATAGCCCAAGATGAGATTGATCACAACACACCAAAAGGTATTGCTAAAAATAAGAAGAAACCTATTGAACATCGATCTACAAAAAGGTGACAATATTTTTGTTGTGCTGAAATTTCTTGTCTATCCTACTTTTGTAAAGCAACCGCTTGTATCACCTTTTATCTATTTATCTTTGTCAATGTTTGATTTGCCCACTAGTTCTTGTGATAAGGAAAGGTTGTGTCTGATATTTCTGTTCTTCCTATGCAACAAGAAGTGAATGAATTCGATACTGTTAACGTCGAAATAGGGTTCGGATCAACACACCGCTTGCACGTCTGTGTGCGGGAACATCGACGCCTCTTCAACGTCGGGTTCTCTTGAATATCATTCGTTAAGACCTTTTTCATGTCGGCAAAATAATATAAAAGGTCTTCAAAAGTAAGGGAGGGTGCGAAGATGTTCTTACGTTGGCAGCACCCATGGTCGCGTCGTCGTCGACGGTCAAAAGAACGTGCTCCTTCACTTGAGAGATCGCGCCTTGCGGTCCTTCTTGAAACACACTAAGTACTCTTACAGCTCCTGCTCCTCTCGCGCTTTGCGCGCCTCCTCGCAGGCCTTCTGACATTTCAAGAACGCCATGCGCGCCTCCTCAGGCAACACCTCTAAGGACGGCATAACAATGATTCTCGTGGAGATCTCGGAGTTCATGATGGAAAATGATGATTTGGTTTGTGCAACTGGAATCACTCGTTCCTCAGTGGAGTCGCCAAAAAGTGTGTTGATGCCAAAATCGGGTTCGGATCAACGCATCGCTCGCACGTTCATGTGTGAGAACACCGACGCCTCTTCAACGTCGAGTTGGACAGCACCTGAACAATCCTGCCTCGAGAGGGACCCCATCAGAGAAGGATCGTATTGGGGTTGATCTAGCCTCGGTCAGACCAGCCGAATCACTTCAAACATCACCGGGACGAAGGAAGAACAGCACGGAGGATCGAGTAAGAGGATTAGGGTTTGGAGAAAAACAAAATATAAAAACAAATGATAGGTTCGATTGGGATGATCCTCAACCGACCATGGGCCTCTATTTTATAGAGGTGGAAGGTCTTATCTTGCAGGGCAACTGATGTTCTAAGTTAGAAAAGAAATTGGAATCAATCTGCTGAAAACCTTTCTAAATCGGCATTACCGGAGTCTCCGGTGAAGGGCCGAACACTCCAGTGACTAGAGTCTCCGGTAAGATGCCGAAAGTTCTGTCGTGTAACTCCGACAACCCGAGAGGGCTTGCCGGACACTTCGATTGGCTTTCTGCCCCAACCCGAGACGGATTGCCGAACAGTCCATCATGATGCCATACACTTCGGTGAGCTGAGCGCTCAAACCTGAGAGCGCTTGCCGAACACTACGGTGGCCTTCTGCCCTGAACCCGAGAGGGCTTACCGACCTTCCGACGGGGTGCCTGACACCCGGTAAATCTGTGATTTTTGGGTGTCAACATACTTTTTTTTGTGAAGTTACTGCACCATAAAACATTTAAGTATCCAAAAAGCTCTAAGGCTGATGGTTCTCTTGACTTATCGACCATTGTACCAATCTTAGTAATGATATTTTTCATATCGGCCATGTTTCCTTTATGCTTCTTGCCACACACTTAGATGATACTTTTTCAAGTATCGGCCGTTAAGGGCTCTAGGTAATGATTCTCCGCGAACATTCTCCAACATGTATGCGCTTCCGACGATGACTTTTACTATTCTATATGGCTCTTCTCAACTAGGAGACCATTTCTCAAACTTGTTGCTTCTTAAGCCTATGGGTAGAATAGTTTTTCAAACCAATTTGCCCACCTGAAAAGTTTTGACTTTCACTTTTTATTGTAGGCTCTAGCAACTCGCGCTTTATTTTTCTCAATCTCTCTCAAAGCACTCAAATGCTTATCAGTGATTTCATCAATATTATCTAAAATTAATGCTCTATACTCATCGGTAGATAAGTCATTTTGCCTAGCAAATCTTAGAGCTCCTAGATTTACCTCGATAGATAAAATGGCCTCTTGTCCATACACAAGTTCATAGTGTGTTACTTTAGTTGCCTCATGCCTAGATATCCGATGAGCCCACAACGCTTCCGCTAAAACTTCATGCCATCTCTTGGGATGGTTCTCTATCTTTTTCTTGATAAGTTTAATCAATGTTTTGTTACTAGACTTGGCCTGATCATTGGTCTGAATATAATATGAAGATGAATTGAGTATCCTAATTTTGTAGGATTCGGCAAACTCTTTAAGATGACCGGACATAAAGGAAGTACCATGGTCGGTAGTCAAAGTTTGAGGTATGCGAATCTATGAATAATATGCTCGGTAAAAAACTCAATTACCTCTTTGTGCATCATGTTCTTGAGAGCCACCGCTTCGGTCCATTAGGTGAACTAGCCATCGCGACCAACACAAAACGATGTCCCTTCGAAGATGAGGATGTATTTGCCCTATGAAGTCCAATCCTCATCCTCGAAATGGCTATGGTTTTATAATGAGGTTCATCATGGCTGCAGATGTCAATTGAATGTTTCCAAATCTTTGGCACTCTTCGCATCCTCTGTAGTAACGATAGCAATCGGCAATCATAGTTGGCAAATAAAATCCGGCCCTCCTTAACAACCATTTCATTTTTGGAGCCGATTGATACGTACCACAAATGGCCTCATGAACTTCCTCCATAGCTACTCTAGCCTCATCATCACCCAAACATTTTAAGAATAAATCATCTCTGGTTCGGCGGTATAAGTCACCATCAATCAAAGTGTATTTAAAAGCTACATGCCGAACTTTCCTATCCACACTTTAGGTTGGATTACGAATGTATGAAACTATGGGTGACCTCCAATTAAGCGATTCGGCACTAACACGGTTTGACGCGCTAGCATCCGAATGGTCTAGTTCCAACACCTCAAGCATCGATTTCTTATTGACTGAAAATCTACCTTTACTAACATTGTAACCTGATGCTTGTTGAGCTAACTCATTGGCTTTACTGTTTTCTAGCCTAGGCAAATGATGTATATTGAACTCATCCATCCTTCTAATGATGTCTAAACATTTGTCTAAGATGGCATTCAATGATTCGTCTGAGCATTGAAAATTTTCAGAAATTTGTTCCACTACTAACAACGAATCACCGAAAGCCTCTATATGCTTAACCCCGATGGATTTAACATCTCTAAACCGAACAACAACGCTTCATATTCGACTTGATTATTGGTGAATCATACTCTAATCAGTTTGAGAAATCAAAGTGTGCATCATGAGAAGATACTAAAACTATACCAGCACCTTGACCTTCTTTACAAATCGATCCATCAAAATATAACTTTCAAAGGGTGAAAGTAGCATAAGCAACATCTATATCATGCTCTAAATCAATCTGATGTTCAACAATGAAATTAGCAACAATTTGGTCTTTCATGGATTTCAATGATTCATAAGCCAAATCATATTTAATCAAAGCATAAACCCATTTACTAAGACTACCACTAGAAATCAACCTATGCAACATATGCTTAATAACATCGGTTTGACAAGCAACCACAAAAGTGCTAGATAGCAAATAATGCCTCAACTTGGTGCAAGCATGATATAGGAAAAACATAGTTTCTCGATGAGAGTGTACCTTATTTTCGCATCCACCAACCGTCGGCTCACATATGTGATCACGTTACTCCTTTCCTTCGGATTCTTATGTCAAAACAGCACCAACCACATCATTTTTCGTCGCTATGTAGAGACAAAAAGAGACTCCTCCCATAGGCGCCCTAAGAACTGTCGGTGAAGACAAGTATTCTTTGATTTTTTCAAAAGCTTCTTGCTGTTTTGCCCCTCAAGTGAATTCGGCTTCATTCTTTAGCCGAAGAATAGGAGTAAATGCATTAATTTTCCCGACAAGTTGGATATGAATCGCGTTAAGTAATTCACTTTTTCTTAGAAGCTTTGCAACTCTCTTACATGTAGGTGCTTGCGCTCTTAATTGCTTCTATCTTCTTAAGATTTACCCTTATGTCCTTTTCATGAATTATGAGCATAAAAACTTCCCGGCCGATACATCAAAACCACATTTGAGCGAGTTCATTTTCAAACCGAAACGACGCATTCGGTACAAAGCAAGTTGCCAATCGGCTAAGTGAGAATCTAAAACGACCGATTTGATCACCACATTATCTATGTAAACCTCCATAATGACACCAAGCAAATCATAAAAAATAAAGTTCATGGCTCTTTGATATGTGTCACCCACATTCTTTAACCTAAAAGTCATAACAACCCACTCAAACAATTATACAAAACCAGAACATCTAAAAACAGTTTTAGACATATCCTCTTCGGCCATGAAGATTTGGTTGTATTCCATATTACCATCAAGAAAGCTAATAACTCTTTGGCCGAAAGCATCATTAATCAACATATCAGCTATGGGCATAGGATATTCATGTTTAGGAGGGGCTCTATTTAAATGTATGAAATCAATGCAAACTCTAATCTTACCTGTGTTCTTCTTTTCAACTGGCACGATGTTAGATATCCACTCAGCATACCTACAAGGTCTTACAAATTTCGCATCAAGTAATCGGTTAATTTTCTCTTTAATCCGATCATGCATATTCGGGTTGACTCATTGGTTGCGGAAAGGGTCTACAACCAGATTTTATTGTAAGCCGATGCTCAACTAGTTCGCGGCTCAACCCGAGCATTTCATTATAAGACCATGCAAAACAGTCCACATATTCTTTTAGTAAACCGATTAACTCCACCTTATAATCAGCTTTAACATTTTTGTTTATATAAGTTGGTCTCGAATTATCATCGCTGTCAAGGTTCACCTCCTCAAGAGGATCGGCCGATGTGAATTCTTGTCCTAACTTATCCATGTCCTCTATTTCCTCTATAGCTTCGCACATATCGTTCGTGTTGAACCCATAGTGTTTCACTCTATTTTGCCACCAATCAAGATTAGACTCCATTAAATCACATTATATGGTTGAACCGATTTTTCATCGGTTTTACATTGACGGGTACAAAACTATCTCTAGTCACACTAAAAAAATCATAATCTGTCAAATCCAAACCAGTCAAGCATTTGACGGTGTCATGCGGCAAAGAAGATGATTCGGCTATAACAACACAAGTTGATGCATCAGCATGAAAAACCTTTACATCATCACCAACCCATTGTATCAAGAATTGATGCAATGTTGTGGGGACACATCTATTGGCATGAATCCAATCATGCCCTAGGATCAAGCTATAACTACCGCGCACATCGGCAACAAAGAAAGCGGTAACCATGGTCTTGCTCCAAATGGTGAGCTCCATAGAAGCGAACCCCTTTAGCCTCGATAGGGTCTCCTCCTCCCGCACCGTTCAAAGTCATATTGGTCCAAATGAGCTCATCAATCGGTCTTACCTAGCTTCTTAAACAAAGAGTATGACATTAGATTAACAATAGCACTGTGATCTATAAGCACATGAGAAATCGGTGTGCCATTAATATGACCTCTCACATAGAGGGGTTTCAAATGGTTCTCCGATTCCTCAGGCTTCTCGAAGATAGCACTTTTCGGGCCAAAGTCAAATTGTGGCATGACTTCTTCTTCATCTACAAGCGAATAATCGAAAAGAGATAAGCAAATGGTGTTAATGTCCATACCTTCCCGAGGCGGTGTAGGCTCATAGTCCAAGTGGTCGTCATCGTTGAACTCGGATATATCGACATCTCTCGTGGGCGAAGGCGTTGTAGAGTCCTCTCTCAAGACGGCGTCGGCCAAACCAAGTAGTTTTGGAGTAGCCTCCGTTTCCTCCGTCATCGGTGGAGTAGGAGCCTCGAGCTCCTGAACCCTCCACTGCTTACCATCGGCTTGATCTCGTTGAATACCTCATTCCTCTTCTTCTCCGCCTCTTCCTCTCGCATCTTTCGGAGTCACAGCCTTTAGAGCTTCCTCTTTTGAGTGTGGGTTAAGCCAAGTGGACACCACCTCAGTTGTGTGTACTTGGAGGAGCTCTTGCTGCTGTTAGCTTCATAATCATGGGAGGTCTTTTCAACCGGATCATCCAAAGTGTCCGGTCCTGTGAAGACTCCCCCGATTTGGACATCGGTTGTGCTGATTTTCACGACACCTCCGGATGCACTCTCTTGATGGACAAAAGTGGAAGGAGCAGGTTCGTTACCTTGCTTCGGGCGCCACTCTTGGTTAGGCGCAGTGGTGGAGCTCCCACCTTGAATCTTGATCGGTCGAGAATCCGTTCGATCCGAAGTAGGGTTGGAGAGCCTTGTGAAGACATCTCCTCTCGGTCTGTTCCACCTCGGATGAAATGGCGAATATAGCATCGGTGGAATGGGCATCGGTGGCATAGGCATCAGTGGCACGGGCATCTATAGTCTCATGTATGGATGCCACACCGAGAACGGTGGGCAAGGCTTAGGATGGAACTACGGCGGCGGCACTCCGAACCCATGTGGAGGAAAAGGAGGACAAGGCTCGTGCACATTCACGGTTGGCCTCATCTCTTTCCTAGATGGACTGCCTCTCCTAGGTGGTGATCTATGGTCGCTTTATAGACCGATTATTCAAATCAGTCTTTTGATTCTTGTACTTAGCCATGAGATAGTCGAAGGCGCTTTTGGGCCCTATCGTCCGATCCGTGGCTTTACGTTGGTTTATCTTCCACTTGTCCACCTCCGGATTCTTCGGCTTTATCATCTTGAGCTGTGGAACTTGCCCCCGGGCCTAGAGCCTTAGATGGTGACTTTGAAAGACTCTTGACCATCGGGGGGGACTTCTCGAGCACCACCTTTCTAGAGACACCTTTCTCACTCAGAGAAATAGGCATTCCTCCCTGATGATCACGTTATTCCCCTTGGTTGTATCGGCTTGATGAGGCCAAATCAACATCTTGGGGTTGAACTCTAGAGTGTTGATGGAGAAGGGGTGCTTGTCGATCTGCATTTCTTTAAGACTCAATCGTCTCTCATTAAGGGCTGATTGGACCTGTCGATGGCAAACATTGCAGTCGTTAGTAGCATGAGAATAAGAGTCATGCCATTTACAATATGCTCTATGTTTAATCTCATCCGCCGGAGGTAAAGTATATGCAATCTTAATGTACCCACCTTTGTGTAGCTCATCAAATATTTTATCACACTTAGCTATATCAAAGGTGTATTTCACATCGTCTTTCTAATTCTTATGAACCGATTTGAGTGAATCACAAGTATATAATTTGGTCTTGAATGGCCAAACGAACTCGACAGCCAAAATTTCATTGGAATCATCATCGGAGCTATCCGAATCATATTCCACGATGTGCATGCTTTGACGGGTCTTATAATCATGTTTTATTTCTTTGCTTCACCTTTTTTGAGCTGAAGCCCTTTGTTGGAGGTGAGTGAGTGTAAGAAAATCGTGCCCCTCCAACTTCTCTCTAAGATGCGACCGTAAAACACTAAAAGCTAGGTCGGCTAAGTTTTTTTTAGAAATTGTTAAATTAAAGCATTGATTCTTATCATCTCTAAACCGCTGAAGATAATCAACGATGGGTTCATCTTTTTCTTGCTGAACCGATGTCAAATGTGACAACTTTAATTCGCTGTCCCCTGAATAAATATGGTAATGAAACTTGCGCTCTAAAGACTCCCACATGTATATGGACCCCAGAGACAATGATGAAAACCAAGAGAATGCGGTTCCGGTTAGTGATAAAAAAACAAACGTACTTTCAAGGCCTCACTAAAACCCACTTCTCCTAGCTGTGCTTCATATTGACTAATATGCTCCCAAGTGGTTTTGCTATCTTCGCCATTGAATTTGACGAAGTCGAGAACACGCCATCTAACAGGATATGGGACCGAATCGAAATATGTGGGGTACAGTTTTTGATACATTCGGTCTCTTCCCTTGAGGTCTACCCCTAGTGTCTCACGGAATTGTATGTTTAAGTCCTCTTTAATGCGCGCCATACACTCCTCTATGTAGGCAATGGGTGTCCTAGTAGATGTGCTCGATGGTAGAGGGTGTACACTCGTCTTCATGACGCTAAATAACTCATTAGGGACAGGGCTATGAGGGATTCCCATACCGCTTGGTGCGATAGGCGGTGTGCTATAAGCGACGATACGGTACGAAGGGACAAAACCAGCCAATTCGTTCAATCGGCTCGTGGACAGATTGGAGATGCTAGTGATTGGCTCTACGCTAGCGAGAGACACTATCAAAGCACTAGTTTGCGCATGAGACGGAAAACTAGTTTGTCTACTAAACGAGTTCAACAGCACGCCATACGGAAGTTGTTCTACACTAGACGTAGTTGGCGTCGATGCACTAGTAGTGGGACTTACATGTGCAATATGAGATAATGATGCAATACTAACATTTTTAGACTTAGACATATTCTTTTGAATCATGTATTGCATATCATTCATTAAGACCTTCTTCATGTCAGCAAAATAATATGAAAGGTCTTCAAAAGTAACAGAAGGGTGCAAAGATGTCCTTACATTGGTAGCACCTATGGCCACGTCGTTGTCGACGGCCGAAAGAACAGGCTCCTTCACTTGAGAGATCGCGCCTTGGCGGCCCTTCTTGAAACACGCCAAGTACTCATACAGTTCCTGCCTCTCGCGCGCCTTGCACTTCTCCTAGGAGGCCTTTTGGCGTTCCAAGAACACGTTACGCGCCTCCTCGGACAACTCCTCCAAGGATTGCATGACAATGTTTATCGTGAAGATTTCGGAGTTCATGGTGGAAAATGACGATTCGGTTTGTGTAACTAGAATCACTCGTTCTCCAGCGGAGTCGCCAAAAAGTGTGTTTACGTCGAAATCGGGTTCAAATTAACGCACCGCTCGCACGTCCGTGTTCGGGAATGCCGATGCCTCTTCAACACTGGGTTGGACAGCTCCTAGACAATCCCGCCTCGAGAGGAGCCCCGTCGGAGGAGTATGGTCCTAGGGTTGATCTAGTCTCGGTCAGGCCAGCCGGATCGCATTCAAACGTCATC
The DNA here is from genome assembly GCA_001602315.1 of Zoysia pacifica. Taxonomy (NCBI): domain Eukaryota; kingdom Viridiplantae; phylum Streptophyta; class Magnoliopsida; order Poales; family Poaceae; genus Zoysia; species Zoysia pacifica. The sequence continues at coordinate 79,810 of BCLH01000967.1, read as the reverse complement.
GAGACGAAGGAAGAACAACACGGAGGGTCGAGTAAGGGGATTAGAGTTTGGAGAAGAACAAAATGTAACGTCAAATGATAGGTTCGATTGGGATGATCCTCAACCGACGATGGGCCTGTTTTTTATAGAGGTGGGAAGGTCTTATCCCGCAGGGCAACCGATCCTCTAAGTTAGGAAAGAAATTACAATCAATCTGCTACAAACCTTCCTAAATCAGCATTATCAGAGTCTCTGATAAGATGCCGAAAATTTCGTCGTGTAACTCCGGCAACTCGAGGGAGCTTGCCGAACCCTCCGGCATGATGCTGAACACTCCAGTGGGCTTTCTGCCCCAATCCGAGACGGCTTGCCGCACAGTCTGACATGATGCCCGACACTTCGGCGTCTGATAGTCCGGCGTAGTGCCGAACATTCCAGTGAGCTGAGCGCCTAAACCCGAGAGCGCTTGCCGGACACTCCGGTGGCCTTCTGCCCTGAACCCGAGAGGGCTTACCGAACCTTTCGGCAGGGTGCGGGACACTTCGGTAAATCTTTGATTTTTAGGTGTCAACAGATACTTCTAATTTTTATCCTTTCACTAATGCTAAAATTAAATATTTCACACCCATTACATGTGAACATGATGAGCTGAAATTGCTATCTTCTCTAAATATGATTCTTTTTGTGACCTTGCTACAGTAGAGAGGATGATATTTTCAAAACCTGAATTGACTTTGTTAACTAGAACTAATTTTTATGTTATACGCAATTATGATTGTAGAGGTGTTTTTATGGTGCAAAGAGTTTACATTTATTCAAATTTGACAACTTCTTATGTTGTACAATTAGATGACAAACTAGAATATTGGAATTGCAACTACAATGTCATGACATGTGTTGCTAGGATAAAATATGTTTTACCTTCTAGTGAGATCGATGATAATGTTTCGTATAACATGAATTGCTTGGAGAAGAAATTATTCCAAAAAAATTAGTCATGCTGATTTTTATGATACAAATGCTTCATTTGGTGCCTTAGTATTCAAAGATGCATTGTTTTCATGTCATGATCTTTGTAGATATTTGTCTGCTTCTGTTACTAACCATTTGCTGAAGTATCATGATACTCAAGAGCAAGCCAAGGACGGCTTTTCATCAAGAAGGGGAGAATGATGAGATTATAAGGATCTTTGAGCCAACAAGTGATTGCATTCAAATACCCCCTGGCCTCCACCTTTTCATGTAGATTGCAGGGCATAGTGAAGTCGACGTCTCAACAATGAACTTGAGTCGAGGACGACTTCAAAACAAAAAGAGAAGGATGATGAGGACATCAGTCCTTTAGATACACACAAGACTCCTCAAATTAGTATTGATGAAACTCACGCACGACAGTTGAGATTAGAGGTGAGCTCGTTTCTAAACACATGTCTTCTTTCTTTTAAAAATAGATTGCTACCTAATGACTTTATCATAATTAGGAACATTGAAGAGGGTCAAGGGAAGCATGAAGAGGGACTTGGAGATGCTCAAGATAAGCAAGGCACGTTCAACCTCAGAAGAGATCCAATCCAACTCGGGTTCGAGTCTGAATCGGACTCTAGGATCAGCCTGCACTAAAGCGGATGTCTCGGTCGCATATGAGCTTCGTTTTAGACGTTTTGATATGGATGAAAAGCTAAAGAGATAAAATTTCAAACAGATCTAATTCTGTGCAAAAATACTTCCTATATCTCCAGGCATCATCAAAACAATATGACGTCTGAAATCTGTCAAGGTGTTGTGACACCATCTTTTTGCTCCTGAGCCATGTATCTTTCCTAGGACTATTAGTATTAGGGTTTGTCCTCTAAGGACGTTCTAACCTCTATATAAACAGTAGCCACATCATTAAGGATAGTTTTGGATTAGTTTTCATCTGTTAGCAAATAGTTTCGCCGTTTAACAGTTTGTTGGTTTTTCAACTTCGTGATTTAATTTAGATTTCGCAATTGAGTTGCGTTCTTCCTTGTTCTTGCTTCTGTTCTTCAATTCGTAGGTTGGAATTAGCCTTTTTGGCGAGATCAATCGTGTGTGCATGGTTGATAACCGGAGGAGGAGTGGTGCAGCGATTGTGGGGTTCGAATCGTGTTGATTTAAGGCCGGATCGATTGTGTGTCGCATCTCTACCAAATCGAGAGTTACCACGACCTAACGGAAGATCAGGAACCATGTAGACATCACTCTTTATATGTTTATTGTTGACGCTACATAGTGAATAACTAATGAAATGTACTTTAAACATGTCTTTTGTAATTGTATCTATTTTAAAAAAAAAGAACACAAATGAGAAAAGTAAAACATTGTGTATAAAATCAAATTTGGCAAGTATTTTTCAAGGGAGCTATATACAAATGTGAACTTGATAATGATTAGATCTCTTTTGAAATACAATTTTTAATTGCGCCCACCAAAAACTATCTTCATCAGGTACCACACGCATCTCCATGTAAATTTGAACATAATAACCTTTATGTCTCTTTGATCAAAGGATTCAAAAATAACATTTATGGAATAAAGGCACCTGTAAGTGGGGGTAGTAAAAGCCCACGGGCTCTTTCACAAATCAAAATCGGTCCTTATTAAAAGTTAGTTAAGAATGAATAGAAATTCAGTCTAATTCTAATCCGATTCAGCCTTCACACAAGCTAGTGTTTTTTCCTGTAATGAGGCCCATCTTTTTTAGATTACGGAACAAACAAATCCCTGCCTCTACACCAGGCTTACCTGTTAAGAATTTTTCTTATATAGGCCTTTGCATCCAAGGAAAGAAAACAAAAACTATCGAATTTACTGGGAGAAACATGTTTTTTTAATATAGAAGAGTTTCGTGACAAAAGATTGCAACAACAACATCTTTTAGTTCTAAACAAGATTAGATGGGTAACAGATAAACCCATAATAACCAATAAAAAGTCAAGTAAAAGGAAATGGAAAAGAAAACAAAGGGAGGGGGGAGATAAACAAATAAATATAATGATAAAATGATGATGCATCTCTATCTCTATCTCTTGTCTACTCTTTAAAAAACACAATTTTTTTTCTACGTACACATGATAAAATATCCCCAACAGATATGGGTTAGACTACATGCACACGAAAAATGCACCCAGACTTATCGCTTTTAACAAATTTGACGGATGAAACACACCCTTTACAAATCTAACGGATGAGATCTTCCGGATGTCCCAAATCATGGGCCCACATGAACCATTGTTACAAAACACAACTAACCGAAACAAATATATGAGATCCAAAGAAAATTGTTGAAAAACAAAACAAATTCATTTTCTATTATGTTGAAAAGTGGTACGAGGACCAGGTTGATTGGAGTTTGCGCATATATACGCTCTTTTTTTTTTCTCATACTATATTATAGAGTTTTGGCATTTGGACATATATATTTCAGGTTTTTTATTAGCTTCATTGAAATTTGGATTTGCTTTTGAGATTTTTTTTATTTTTGCTGCATGGGTGTTTCTTCAAAATTTATGGGGATGGGTTTAACGCTTACCTGTACTGTATTTAACTATTTAAAGCTACACATAAATCTTGCATCTGTTATTCAACCATTTGATCTCCATCTCTACTTTTAGAATTTTTTTCATATTCCACAGCTATTTTAGGTGCATCGGATATGCCACCTGGTGCTCATTTCTCAACTAATAGTTGTGCCCTGCCACCTCTCCTATTTTTATCTTGAAAACCATGCTAATGATACATTAACTTGCGTTGAG
>BCLH01000967.1:50345-76045 GCA_001602315.1 Zoysia pacifica | reverse complement strand
TTTTAATATTAATATATTTTTTAAATTAATATTTTTTCTTAAACCATAGCGTTAGCATTCACACTCTCCGATCTATGGGTAACACTTTAACGACATTGCATCTCTTGAGAACTCTTTTCATATTATGTTTGGTGTCCCTCTACCTCTCGTTACATTATTATTAGGACGTTACATTATTATTAGGACGTCTAACTATTCAAATATGCATTAGTACCTAGAAGCACTCGTTGTATATAACACAAAAAACTTATACAACGAATGCTTCTAGAACTTATACAACGAATACTTCTTGGTACTAGTGCATTCAGCTATCCAGCAATAACTTATTCAAATATGTATTAGTACCTAGAAGCAATACCTAATGTTGTGTTATAGATGTTTTTACCAGACTCAGAGGGTGATAAAAAGGGTTCGGTCCGTGGATCAATCTTTATTAAATTTTAGTTCAAAAATGAATAGATATTTGATCCGATCATAATCCTATCCAGTCCTCTCTATGTTTAGTTCATTTTATTCATCCCGTTTTCACCCCTAGACTGAGGTTGTGCTGGGCCGGGCATCCTAAATGCCGCGGTATAGTTGCAGCTAACTAACATTGAGGTCCCATTTGAAATGGAGGATTTTTTTCTATTTCTATGTATTTTCCTCCGAAATTAAAATAATTTTTGTGAAAGTCCTATGAAATTCCTATGTCCAAACGCGGTCTAGGAAAATAGAACTGGAGCGATTAGTAGCCTGCAATGAAGCTTAACCTCAATGTCGGTCCTGTTGTTTCCGTAACCCGTGCCTAAGCTTCTTAATTTTTACTCTCTTCGTTCTTAAATTGATGTCGCCGTTGATTTTTCGATAAATATCATATATTTTGTTATAAATTGATTTATTGTTAGAGTTATTTGATTCAAATTTTACACATTTGAACAAATTTTTTAATAAGACGAATGGTCAAAGTTAAACTTTGAAGTTAACGACGACATTAATTTAAAAACGGAGGAAGTATTTAGTCTTTTGTAAATTAGTTTCTAGATACGGTTTCTACATCAACAATTGGATGTGTGATTATTTGGACCTTTATTTTTAAAGCTTTTTATTTTTGTTTAAACCTACAATCCAACAAGATCTAGTTTCATTTAGATTCCGCTATCTTTCTTGTTTCTTAAAAAACAATCTTTTGATCCCATGTACTCCCTTCTCTCAATTTACTTGTCATTTTGTGTTTGTGCATAGAAAGTAAGAAACGGTGAAAAATGTGAGATATATTAAAATGAGGAGACGTGTGAATTTTCTTTGTGTTTAGAAGACGAAATGGAAGGGTCAAAAGGCAAAGAAGGTAGAAGATACCGGTTTCAAGCTTTGGTACACGGGGACATTAACAGCAAAAAAATGGAGTAGGCATTGTGATCGACAAGAGGTTTAAAGATGGCGTGGTGGACATCAAGAGGCACGGAGATAGGATTATTCTAGTGAAGCTGGTTACTGGAGATTTAGTTCTGAACGTAATTAGTGCTTATGCCTCTCAAATAGGTCTGGATGAAAGTGTCAAGAAGCAATTCTCAATGAATTTGGATGCGATGGTCAGCAGTGTGCCTATTGCTGAGAAGCTTTTTATAGGAGGAGACCTAAATGGGCACATTGGCTCTTCTAGCGTAGGTTTTGAGAGGGTGCATGGTGGTTTCGGCTACGGGAGTAGGAATCAAGAAGGGGAGGGGGTTTTGGACTTTGCCTTGGCCTACAATTTGTTTGTTGCGAACTTCTATTTTAGAAAGAGAGCCTCTCATTTAGTAACGTTTCAGAGTGGTTCTCACTGTGGCTAGATTGATTTTATCTTAGCAAGAAGAGAAGATAGACATGCTTGCTTAGAATGTAAGGTGATACCAGGGGAATATGTGGTACCTCAGCATAGGCTTGTGGTTGCGGACTTTCGCTTTTAGTTGCGCTCTCTACGGAGGAAGCAAATCAAAGTGAAAAGGACAAAGTGATGGAAGCTTAAGGAAGATGCAACACATTCTTTCAAGGAAAGAGTTATCAAGGAGGCCCTTTGACAGGCAGAAGATGATGTAAATGTTACGTGGTTGAAGATGGCCGTTTGCATTAGAAAAATAGCCTTAGAGGAGCTTGGTGTGACTAGAGGAGCCAGACGTGAAGCTAAAGACACATGGTGGTGGAGCGAGAATGTCCAAAAGGCTATCAAAGAGAAGAAAGAGTGCTTTAAGCGGGTACACCTTGATAGGAGCGCGGTCATCATAGAGCAATATAAAATAGCAAAAAAGACCACAAAGCGAGTTGTGAGTGAGGCAAGAGGTCAGATGTTTGATGCCTTGTTCCATCGACTAGACACGAAAAAAGGGAAAAAAGACATCTATAAGATAGCCAAAAGCCGACAGAGGAAAACTAGGGACCTCACCCAAGTTAAATGCATTAAGGATGAAGCAGAGCGTCTGTTAGTAAATGATAAAGAGATCAAGGATAGATGGAGGGAGTATTTCGATAAACTCTTGAACGAAGATAGTGGGAGCTCATCCATTGAGTTGAATATCTCTTTCGATGACCTAAATAGGCACTTTGTGAGAAGGATTCAAGAATCCAAGTTAAAGGAGGCTTTGAAAAGGATGAAAGGAGGTAAGACGTTAGGTCCAGATGGGATTCCCATTGAAGTGTGGAGATGTCTTGAGAATGTAGCAATAGTTTGGCTCACCAAGTTGTTTAATCTCATCTTTCGATCAAACAAGATGCCTGACGAGTGGAGGCGGAGTACTTTAGTAGCGATCTTTAAAAACAAGAGAGATGTGCAAAGTTGTACTAACTATCGAGGGATCAAGTTAATGAGCCACAATGAAGCTATGGGAGAGGGTTATTGAGCACTGTCTGCGGAGATCAATGAGAGCCACCAAAACTAATTTGGTTTCATGCCCGAGAGATCCACTATGGAGGCAATTTTCTTCATAAGGCAACTGATGGAGAGATACAAAGAACAGAAGAAAGATCTACATATGGTCTTCATTGACCTAGAGAAGGCTTATGATAAAGTGTCTAGGAACATTATATGGTGGGCATTGGAAAGGCACAAAGTCTCAACAAAGTACATTAACCACATTAAGGATATGTACAAAGATGTGGTGACAAGTGTCCGAACAAGTGATGAAGACACCAATGAGTTTCCAATTAATATAAAACTGCACCAGGAGTCAGCTCTGAGACCTTATCTTTTTACTTTGGTGATGAATGAGATCACACGAGACTTACATAGAGACATTTTTTGGTGTATGCTCTTTGCAGATCATGTGGTGGTAGTGGATGAGAGCAGGATAGGGGTGAATCAAAAGTTAGAATCATGAAGACATGCTTTAGAGTCAAAGAGTTTTAGACTTAGTAGGTCTAAAATAGAGTATATGAGGTGTGATTTCAGTGCTACCGTAGTTGAGGAGGGAGATGTTAGACTTGATGGCCAGGTGGTACTCAAGAAGGACACTTTTCATTATTTGAGTTCAATGTCGCAAAAAGATGGGGATATTGATGAGAATGTAAGTCATAAAATTAAAGTCGGATGGTTGAAGTGGCGTCGAGCTTCTGTAGTCCTATGTGATAGTAAGATGCCTAAAAAACTCAAAGGTAAATTCTATAGGACTGCAATTCGTCCTGCTATGCTATATAGAGCAGAGCATTGGTCTAAAAAAGGTGACATGTCTAACAGCTACACGTAGCTGAAATGCGTATATTGAGATGGATGTGTGGTCACACGAGGAGAGATCGTGTACGAAAGGATGTCATACGAGAGAGATTAAGAGTGACATTGTGCAGCATTGTTTGAAGTGGTTCGGACATATTCAACGAAGGTCGCACTGATTCGTAGCGGAATGGTAAGTCGAACAAATGGTGTGAAGAGAGGTAGAGGTAGACTAAACTTGACTTGAGAAGAGTCTGTGAAAAGAGATATAAAAGATTAGGATATCACCAAGGAGTTAGCTTTGATAGGAGTTCGTAGAGGCTAGCAATTCACGTGCCTGAAACTTTGATTGCCTTTTGTTGCTTCTTTTTAGTCGTTTTTCGGAGTTTTATCTTTAGCCTACCCAACTTACTTGAGACTAAAGCCTTTGTTATTGTTGTATATTAAAATGAGGAGGATAGAGATAAAGTTGTATAAAAAAAAAGAAAGGTGTACTGACAAGTTAAGATGATAAAAAAAATTGCGAAAAACTTGAATACTTGATGAAAAGTAATATGGAATGAAGGTAGGAGTTTTGAAACATCTCTGACATTGTTATTTTTGTTCACTAACGCTTTTTTATCGCGGTTTTGTTCACTGACTTTTTTCCTGGAGCTGTGTCTAGTCGATGCCTCTAACACGTTTTTGTTCATTGACACTGACTCGACTTAATAGTTTTTCTTCTCTCCTTTTATATCTTTGAAAATTGAAGCCGAGGTTACAGCCTCTTTCGCATTGCAGAGTCTGCGACTTTCGGTCTATCGCGGGAACTGATGGATCCTGTGAGCGGCGTGGAGCGGATCGTCAAGCTCGCGCTCGCCATCAAGAACGCCGCGGACACGGCGCGGCAGAACAAGGAGCTGTGCCAGGAGATCAGGACGCGCGTGGCCAGGGTCAGCGCGCTGCTCTCGCTGATGCCGGAGCAGTCAGCGGCGGCGCTGATGGAGGAGCCGGCGATGCGTGGCGCACTGGAGGACCTGGAGTCGTCTCTCCAGCGCGCTCTCGAGCTCGTCGCCGCCTGCCAGGCAGAGAGGGCGTGCCTCCACCTCTGCACGGCGGGGAAGCGGTCCCGGCAGATGAGGAGGGCGCAGGACGACATCTCCCACAACGTGATGACAGTGATCTTGGCCACCAACGTCCAGGTCACCGTCATCCTGACGAGGAATCCTCCCCCCACCTTACAGTAAGGCTGATGTTATTTTTTCAGGACTAGTAACGCTGTTGTTGACAGTGGCGTACCTAGAATTTTAGTAAGAGTATAGCACGGGGTCACATGTACCCTCTCGTTACTAAATTGTTGTAGCTGTTTTAACATTAATTTTAATTATTTATCTTATTTAAAAATTAATTTAAATTAAAAAAATATAAATTGTAATTCAAATTAATGATAAAGTAAAGTATAACAAGCTATATGATATTTATTAATTTTTTAATAAAATAAAATAAGTTGATGTTAAAAGTTAACGGCTACATCAATTTAAGAATGGAGGGAGCACGGAGTACTTTGAATTTTTTTTCTCAGAATTTTCTTACATTACCTTAAATCTATCTCTCTCTCAAATTATTTTTAACTGACAGTTTCTAACTATTTATAAAATTTAACAATATATATATGAGATTTCTGTTTTTTTATATAGATTCCCCATTGGTATGACATATAATTTACATGATTTTTTTCAGAATTATGATAGTCAAGATACAAAAAATTTGATTTTTATCGAAACTAGAATGACGAACAGTTTAAATCTGCATCATTTTAACTTGAACTTACCTAGAAGCCAGCAGCCGCTAGCTCATGTTTTGGCCAATGATGATTTAAATGAATAACAAAAAATATCTAGGATGTCAATTAAGAACTGTAAATATATACGACATATGTTAGTAATCAAGCTAAATTACTTAGGTTGGGCTAATATTAAAACACAATGTGCACCGCTCCAATATGGCACATGGATCACCGTTATTATGCACACAATTTAATTGGCCTAATCAAATAATTTTCTAAGGATCGATTACTATGTAAAGCTGTTAAACCAAATTAAAAATTGAGACGTTTTACTATGCTTGGGAGCTCCTAAGTTAATCTCAAACATTAGATTTTAAAAATTGGTACCACATCCACCATAATTGCTACAGGTCTACCATTGTAGTACATTTGATTAGATACATCTCTATTTTTGAACATCAGATCTGATCAAATGGACGGCTGCAGTTAACTAGCATTGTAACATCTTTCTAAAAAGTTTATTGCCTTTTATGTTAGTTCAAAAATAAATGTTGTTTGGCTCTACCGAAAAGTAATTGGGTTTGACCGATTGGTAATGCCAGTTCCGAAGAGGATGGTAAAAACGTCGAGCAGCCATCTCCTCCCAAACCAAGTAAGTCCAGTAGTGTGGTCCATTCCATGCATCGCCGGGTACCGTACGTGACACAAAATTACAAATAATTGCCATTGTTTTATTTACCACTTCACTTGTAGGGACAGATATCAATGAATCAGAAGATCTGCCTCCACCTCCGGCCTGTAAGTAATTACTTTTTTAATCCTAAATATATATAACCTCAGTCCTCAGTATTGGTTTTGTTAATTTTTATGGATATCACCCATATATAATTCCGTTCGACTCTTTTTAGATACCTGTCAAGGAACTTCCATTTCCTCTTCTTGAACTCATGTTTTGTAACATTTCTTATGTGAAAGCATGCATTTTTCCAGATTTCGTTGGTCGACCAGTGGCTCGCTGTGACGCTCCAAAATCGAGTATGCAATTTGTATTTTTGAGGAAATTGCATTAAAGGAACATGAACTTGTTAGGGGGTTGCAGATTATTCAAAGAACTTGACAATAGTTCAAACACGTCATAAAATTTGCCTTATCAGTATATCATTGATGGTGCTAAACCACCGTAGTTGACTAATAAAACACAAATGACTACCATAATGACATCCTACCTGTCAGCACATACATGATTTGACTTAATTTACTTTTGAAAGCCACATGTGACTTACACCAAAAAAAATGTATAAAGTCCAATAGTAGTTGCATTTGGAATCAGAAACGAAGATAGTGTGTTACGTTACACTTTCACATGCATCGGCATAATTTTAACTGCATCCATATGTAATCTTTTACGGCAGGCTTGACAAGGTTCAATTTTAGTGACTTGGATATCGCAACAAGTCACTTTTCAGATGGCAACCTTATTGGACGAGGTACCTTTGCTGACGTCTATAAGGCACATTCCATAGGCGTTTTTTTTTTTTTGGTTGTTGTTGGTGATTTGTCAATAAATCTATGTACATAAAAACTGAAATAAGACAACCGGTTTGATTCCAAAAGAATACTGGAATTTCAATTGTTTTTCCCCTAAATCCATTTTTGGGCTGAATAATTTTCTTTTCCAGAATTTCAAGACTATTTCTCTTATTTTCTATGGACAATTTAACGATCTAAAACTTTTCAGGGTGAACGGCTTCACGGAGTTGTCCTTGCCGTTAAGAAATTTCATCAGCCATTTCAATTTTCAGTATCACTAATACAAGATCGAATCAATATTTTCTCAGAGTTTAAACACCAAAATGTAGTGAGATTTATAGGATATGCCCTTGAAGAGAGAAGTTGCATTTTGGTTGAAGAGTACATGTCAGGGGGAAGCTTGGACAACATAATTGGCATGTTTCTACTGAAATATTAATTTTGTTTCAACTATTGTTACATTATCGTCTCTGACTAATAAACTTTTGACAATGATTTGAATTGTGCAGCGTCTCCACATGGTTGGTCTTCATTTTTCCAGATAATTCGGGGGACGGCCTGTGGCCTACATCACCTACATAATCAAAACTTCATCCATTTGGATTTGAAACCAGGCAACGTTCTCCTGAATTCTTATATGAATCCTAAGATCACTAACATTGGGACCGCTACAATATTGAGTCAAGGAGATGACGACACCATTCGAGACGTCAGCACCGTTGCAGGAACATTGTAAGGAGCAATGGGTACATGATGAGCATGAAGCGCTTCTGTCCCTACACTTTTGTGCCATGACATTTTTTTTCTCAACTACGCAGGGGATACATGGCTCCAGAATATATCACGGGAGGCACCTTGTCCACCAAGTGTGATGTTTATGGTTTTGGCGTCATTCTTCTTGAAATTATTTGCAATATGTGCAATTCTCAGCCAACTCGAGGGCACGCTTCAATAGAATGGGTACGTGCAATCACGCATATCTTTTGTTGTTTATGTTCATGGCGCTGACGCAAATTAATCATAAATTTGAGATGTATCAGTGCAATATATCCACAAGCTTTGAGAAATCGCAATGGCATCTATCAAATTAATCCATATATCTAATCTGTGTGCACGCGTGAGATAGGTCATAAAACATAACATATTAAGATAGTTTTCTAATTGACTTCTCAGGCTTGGGTGGCTCGATCAACAAAGTTGTCATTTGATCCATCATTGTATGAAGGATCACAGCTAAACGACATAAACAGGTGCATCGAGATAGGGCTGCTATGCACCCAATTTAAGCCGGAAGACCGACCCACCATGTCAGATGTTCTTGAAATGATAAATGGCAAGAAAAAGTTGCCAAAGCCAAAGAAACCACGATATATCAAAGGAAGATCTTGACCTGAATCAGACATCACAGTGGCTTCAATTCTATTGTCCTGCTGTCAGTTCCTCTGAGACCCCACGCATGCCGGCAAGTGATATATGAGATATCCGTGAAGATAAAAAGAGCAAAAATCATTGTGACATTCCTGTTGGGTATGAACTAGGCCATAAATCCTTAACATGTTATTTCTCAGTCGCTGTGGTTGTGGCGAGAGTTCATATGTGTTACATAAAGATCGAACAACATATGTCGGCGCTAGGTTATAAGTATAAACATTACATGCATGGTGGGGATACATAAAAGCAATTGTTTCTCAGAAAATGAAGCAAAATGCTTCAAGAACAATGTATTGCAACATCTCCTTTTCTTTTTTCCAGGAAGTATTGCCATTGATATCAATGTATCACACCTCATATGAATTTCATAGAAAAATGAAAGACCGCGAATCATCTGAGGAGGATAGACATTATCTGGTCTGATGCTGCACATCTTTTGCACTAATACTATTCAGAACTAAAATCTAAATACATGAAAGAGTAGCAATCTATTGTAACACAAAATAATCTGCAAAAGCATAGTGAAGCCTGAGTGTCAACACATTAACAGAGGGGGCATTTCTTTTTAATTACAGAAGTAAAATTACAATTAAATTAAAGAATATAGGCAACAATAAGATTTACACTAGACTGCTGAATTAAAATTAGACCGTACACTTCACTTCACCGAGCTTGAATTTGTGCAGCTGAGCTACAACTTCATAGCTTAATTTCTATTCATAAAGTACCTTTCAATGCACATGGGCACGTCCCATCTGATCTGCATCCCCTAAGCGACATGTGCTCGCTGCTTGCAAGCACTACAAGAATCTCTTCATAGCCTATCTTGTCCATAAACCCTAGTTTATTACTCCCTCTGTATCAAATTATAATACTCCCTCTGTATCAAATTATAAGTCATTCTAAGCTTCTCAACTTTTCTCAAATTATATATATTATTCTCACTTCTCAATACACTTTTTTTCTATTACTTTTCTATCTCCATCTCTCTGCTCCTCGTTTTTAATACATCCCACCTTTTTCATTTTTGTTAGTTTTTGTGCTCAGTTCCAAAATGACTTATAAATCGAAACGGAGAGAGTATTTCAGTAGCAGCGTCGCTGTTCTTTAGTAGTTTGAGCAGCTAACTTGATTGGTCTTATCACCACCACGTTTTCACATATCACTTAAGTAGCCGCATACTAAACAGTGGAAGAATTATTCCTCCAGTTAATGGACTATACCCATTCCTCCCAGACACTGGAATATCAACCATCTTCACGAGCTTTGTTGGACTCTGGGAACAAGTTCATAGATGCAATGCCACCTCATCTCTGCACCAGCCGGAATAAGAGACATGTCAACCTCTGCACAATCCTTAATTTGCTCGGACTAACATCTACTAATACACTTCTTAGGTCACACCTACCATGAAACAATCCCTATACAGAGATTCCAATGCTAGAGTCCATCACTATTTATTGAAATTTTTTCATAAACATGCAAGAGAGTTGTGCATCATTAAATTAAAAAGAAGAAAAGGAAGGGTAAAATACCCATACAACACACCCACTCCACAGGAACAGGTTCTAGATTACATTCGCGCCCACATCAAACAAGAAGCGACCAACACTGAACTCCACTAAGAAAAACCGTCTTCAGGCTGTGAGGCAGAAAGGGAGGTCAACCCTCCTGCCCCAGCCAGCTCCCACAACCGTCTCTCTTCATTAGCTAGGAAGAGAGCTCTGGCCAGATTGGGACTGGCTCCATAAAAAACAGTGGTTGTGGCGTTTCCAAAGCATCCAAACTCCAAGCACATTAGGGAATTGAGTCCCTGCTGCAGGTTCCAGAGAACTGTCTCCACCACTCCTCAAAAGTCAAAACTGTCATCTGCTGCTTGTGGAGAAAAGGCCTGCAGTCCAAACTGGGACAGGAGGCAGTGCCATAAGTCTCGGGTGAAAACGCAAGACAGTAGCAGATGATTTATGGTCTCCTAATTTTGGTCACACAAGGGATAACTTTCTGTGTGGTCCAAACCATGCTTTGCTAGATGATCAGCAATCCAACATCTATCGTGTGCCACCAGCCAAAGGAAGAAACGGCATTTCGGTGGTGCCCATGTTTTCCAAATCCTCTCCCAAGGACTGAACTGTGTGGAGCCAATGAAGAGACCCTCGTAAGCAGATTTGGTAGTCTCTTCCAGAAGATGAGAATCTCCACATATGGACGTCTTCCACCCCAGGTTGCAACTTAAAATCATTTAGGATGTCCCACAGACTTAGAAAATTCACGATGACGCCAAAATTCAGAGCTCCTTGGACATCTGATATCCAGTTCCGGTTGAGAAGTGCGTCCTGAACTGTCCTGTTATTTATCCTTCTCTTAGGTATTGTGGCAAACAAACTGGTAGGACCGTCGGTCCTCCGACGGCTGCGTAGGTTGTAGGGGTGAGAGACAGAAGGCCAAGTTTAAGCCCTCAGCGGCAAGTCAGCGCCGTGAGGGCGCCGGCAGGAGGACGGAAGGCACAGGGCTCAGCCCCACAACAAAACTGTTGTATTGCTTGATTTTCTTCCCTCCTGTTCGAGGGTATTTATAGTTGAATAAAGTCAAATTTACTGCCCTCAAGTATAGGCAAAGTCCAAATAACCTCCTAAACTATGATTTGGTTCTTTTTACCCTACCAAAACGTGATTTTGGTCAATTTACCCACTCATGCAATTTGTTTTTTTTAATTCTCCTTACACAAGTATAATCTTAAGTTAAACTTTTGTGAGATGATAAAGCACATCATAACACATATTAAAAAAATATGTCTTGAATTTTTTACCATTATTTTGCATATAGTTTTTTATTACAAAAATTAATTTACTATTAAATATCTTTCCCTATAAAAATAATGATAAAATATTATAATTATTTTTTTAACATGTGTTATGATGTTTTTTATCATATCATAAAGTTTGATCTTAATATTATGCTTTTGTATTGAGAAATAAAAAAGACAAATTGCATAAGGATGTAAATTGACTCAAAATCATGTTTTGGCAGGGTAAAATAAACCAAAACATAGTTTAAATGATTATTTGGACTCTGGCTAAACTTGAGGATAGTAAATTGGACTTTATTCTTTATAGTTTCCTAAACAACCAACTAGAGATTTTTATCTAATTATAACAGATCAGATCTAGCTGACTCCTGATCCTAATCTCATAATAGATCTATATCTAATCATAACAGATCAGATCTAACTTACTCTCGAACCTAATGTAATGGAGATCTAACTGACTTAAGATCCTAATTATCCCCTAACAAACCGCAGATGCTTATCACCTAATGGCCGGCGACCTCCTCTCCACCCACGCGCCTACGCCCGGTATACTGGACGCCGGTCATAACATCTCTCCCCGCCTCAGCAAACCGCTCGTCCTTGAGCTGAACGTTCGGGTAGAGGTTTTTGAAAGTGTCAAGTGGTTCCTAGGTAACCTCCTCAGTAGATGCCATACCACTGGACGAAGACATGCCAAACGACACGGCGAAGCTGGCCTTTCAAAACGTGCTCAGGTGCCGGCAGCAGACGACCGTCATACATGGGGGGTTCCAGTGGTGGCGAGGATGGAGGGTCGCCACTGAAAGGCTTGAGGAGCCCCACGTGGAAGACGTCGTGATGGTAGGCGCCCACCAGCAATTGGAGCCGGTAGGCGACCTGCTCGATGCGTTCCTTAATCTAGAATGGCCCGACATAGCAAGGGTCGAGCTTTCCTTTAGCTCGAGGCTCGAGTGAGTGTGCTGTACGGTGGAGTAAGCGCTCACAAAGGAGGTTGTCCACCTGGTCCGCGGGGTGCATGCGCACCTAGTGGTACCCTGAATGGAGGTTGAACTTGATGAAGAACTAGACACCATGGAGCTCGTCGAGGAGCTCATCGACCACCAGGATCAGAAATTTGTCCTTCGATGTCTTATCATTGAGGGTGCAGTAGTCGATGCAAAAACACCAGGAATCATCAGCCTTCTGCACCAATAGGATTGGCATGGAAAACAGAGACCTGCTAGGCCAAATGATGCCTTAGGCGAGCATGGCGACACACTAGCACTGAAGCTCATCCTTCTGGAGCTATGGATAGCAGTAGGAGCGGATGGCCACTGGCATGGGGCCCGGTGGTAGATGGATGCGATGATCATCTAGCTGAGTCGAAGGGCTGCCGCAGGGCTCCTCGAACACGAAGCTGTACTGCAGCAGCAAACGGTCCAACAGGGGTTGTGCTAGTGTTGCCGTGATCGCATTGATCACCGTCTCCCGAATGTCGTCACGGAGGGAGCCGAGGCCCTTCCACAGGACACGTCTGGAATCACGCTAGAAGGCCATGCAAAGGTCCTCAAAGTCCCACAGGATGGGACCTAGTGTACAAAGAAATTCAACATTGAGAACAATGTCGAAGCCACCCAAGTTGATGCCGAAAAAACTGATGGAGAACTCGTGGCCGACGCTCAAAGCGACATCGCATACCACGCCGTCGCGGGATACGCGGTCCCCATTGGCCACTGTGACCCGCATGGTTGGATGGGCGGTCACGAACAGTTGCAGTTGGCACATGACCCCGATGTTGATGAAGTTGTGGGTTGAGCCGGTGTCAAGGAGCGCGAGGCGGCGGTGACCGTGGATGTAGACGTGGAGGTTCACCGTGTCCTTCGCGTGGGTGCCCAAAATGGCGTGTAGGGACACCGCAAGCAGGTCGATGGCATCCTCGGCAGTAGCCATATCCATGGGTCCCACATCCTCCTCGAAGTCGGACCCCTCTAAGTAGAACAGGCACTGCCACCTGTGCCCATGGACATAGGGTTCATCAATTGTAGCAAGCCCTTGACAACGCTCGGCCATCTCGGTGGGTGCCAGGCGACGAAAAGCGCCAGGTGGTGCCGGTGCTGCAGGGGTGGGATCTGGACACTCGTCGGCTACCTCGGGGGTGATGGAGGGCCCGTGGTCAGCCGTTGCGGCGCTCGGCCACGCTGAATGTCCATCGGCAGGATGACCTCGGCGCAACGCTCATGCCCGGGTGAGTTGCATCACCGACTGAAGGCCCTGTGGCTCCCGAAGTTCGACGTTGACGTGAATATGCTCGGGAAGACTGCCCACGAACAGCTTCGCCTTTTGTATTGGCGATATGTTGCGCACATGGCATAGTAGCGCATTGAAGCGCTTGGAGTACTCCTGGATGGTGGACAGGAACGGAAGTCGAGCGAGTTTGGCCATCCTGTTGATATGGACAATCGGCCCGAAACACGTGACACCGTTCCTTGAAGCGGTCCCAGCCGAGCACGCCTTCATCCTGCTCCAGTGCGTAGTACTAGGTCTGAGCCGCCGACCAGGTGGTAGGAGGTGAGCCAAACCAGATTCGACACGATGGGCGTTGGGCTCGGAAAAACTGCTCACACCTATTGATCCAATTCAAGGATCCTCGGATCCGTCGTACGTAGGAAACTCCAGCTTGTAGAAGCATGACGCGCCAGTGCCCACCGCAGGAGAAAGCGTCGTGCCGGGCGGATAGGCTGAACTCGTCGCGCTGGCACCATGCCAAAAGGGGGCACCGTTAGGAAAGAGCACGTTGTTGCTGTGGTTCGACACGAACGTTGTACACAAGCTCAGTGCCATGGTGCTCGGTGCTGTGGCAACACCTGTCAAAGGCATCGCCATGGATGGAAGTGGTGATGGGGAGTGGGAAAAGTGGATCTGGTGGATGGATACGGGAGGGTTGGTGGCTGGTGTAGAAGTCGATGGCACCGGGGTTGTCTGAGCCTCGATGGTCGTCAGACGCGCAGAGGCCCGTGATGTGCTATGCCATATCTACCAGCATCTTCGCCACAGGGTCAGACGATGATGTCGATGGCGCCTTGGGCTAGTGATCACCGTCATCGGAACCTGGCATTGCTGATACCAGAGTGGTAGGACCGTCGGTCCTCCCTAAACGGAAGGCTGGGGCTTAAGCCCTCGGTGGCGAGTCAGTGCCGTGAGGGTGCCGGCAGGAGGACAGGAGGCGCAGGGGTCAGCCCCACAACAAAAATGTTGTATTGCTTGATTTTCTTCCCTCCTGCTGGGGGGTATTTATAGTTTCCTAAACAACCAACTAAAGATCGTTATCTAATCATAACAGATCTATATCTAATTATAATAGATCAGATTTAACTGACTCCCGATCCTAATCTCATAACAGATCTATATCTAATCATAAAAATCTGATCTAACCAACTCTCGAAACTAATCTAATGGAGATCTAAGTGACTTAAGATCCTAATCTTATCCCCTAAAAAATCACGGATGCTTATCCCCTAATGGCCAGCGACCTCCTCTCCACCCTTGCGCCTGCGTCTGGTGTACTGGACGCCGGTCATAACACAAACATTTATCCTTCTCTAAGGTTTATTGTATCTCTTCTTATTTCCTTGTTTATTGGAAGAGGTCCAAATTAATTCGTCCAACTTTCCTTAGTTTAGATAACCCCCTAAACTATAAACTGTTTATTTAACCCATATATATTCCAAAACCGGATCACTTTACACCTTTGCTTATAAAACACAAGTGGTTTTACATATGCAAGAGTGGTTACCTGACAAGGACGGCCACGAGATAATTATGCGGACATCAAAACATAACATCTTACTTGGCTTGGGATCTCCATAGTCCCAACGGCACGTTGCCTCCTGCTCCTGAATCGCCATGCCCCTCCTCATAACTGACATATGGTCGTGCAACACACCTCCCAGCTGAACCAGCCCCCATGGTAACGAAGCTGGTCACATCTGCCTCGTCCCATGAATCACCATGTTTGATATGCAAGACGCACCAGAGAAATATTTAAGGGTTCTGGTTGTCCAGAAGGTGCATGAGGATGAGTTCATGGGCCTAGGTTGTCCTAGAGATGGCGCGAGGAAAAAGAAGACCTGCTTTAACAGTTGTAATAAGCTAAACCACCCAAATATATGCAAAACAACTCATGTTTTATAGCAAAAGGCATAAAGTGATTCTGTTTTGGAAAATGTGGTGGTTATGGTAAATTCCTTATTAGCCATCCAAAAAACTTGTAGTTCCTTATCAGCCACTCAAAATTTTAAATTTCCTTATCAATCACTAATGTTAACTTTAACCACTCCTGTACATTTGGGGACTTAAAAAAGACTTTTCTGTCTTTCTTTCAATTTTTCCTAAATTTTTATCATTATTTATTTTAGTAGATGTTATTTGATTTTGGGGCATATAAAATTTCACAAGGAAAAAAATTTACTTACAGTTCAAATTCAAATTCAAATTTTAAAATTTAATCTGAACTATTTTATTTCCTTTTAAGTTTGTGGGTCATAATGTGAATTTGTGAGATAAAATTGATTCCTATAACATTCACTAAAATGGGTAATGAGAAAACTTAGTAAAACAATGATTGAGGGGCGAACAAGTCTTTTTCAAATCTCTAGATGTATAAGAGTAGCGAATAAGGAAAGAAAGTTAATATTAGTGGTTAATAAGGAAGCCATCACCGTAGTGGTAGAGAAGCCCCGGTAGCGAATATCAAGATGAGGGTAAAAAAAATCCCCTCTCTTGCCCCACGCCAAAGCATGGGTTTAAGGCCGGCCCAGTTCTCACATGGGCTTCAAGGCCACAATGCAAGGGTGGGGCGGGGGTTCAGAGGTTTTCTCGGCCTGCGTGAGGTCTTCTTGTCAATGAAATACCGCGGGGATGGTCTTAACCCCCCCCCCCCCCCCCGCAAGTCGAGTTTTTTTTATAAGGAAATTCAAATTTTGAATGGCTAATAAGGAATCAATAGTTTTTTCGATGGCTAATGAGGAATTGACCCTTAAATAAATGGTTTAATAGTTTAGGGGATTATCTAACTTGAAACAAACTTAGAGGGAGTAATCTGAACTTTTTCCTTGTTTATTATCATATTCTACATAAATATTGAAAATGTATATTATGGAAACATAACATAAATGCCATTGAGGATTACATAAATCAGTGACCAGTCAGATGCAAAAGCACAGAAGGGACTACAGAAGCATGTATGACATATGCAGCCTACAATATAGACGTAGAAATGCAAGAAAAAATATTGAGAAGAAAGGTAAAGAAATCTTACCAGAAATTGAATACCAGGAATATTACGTATTGGAGTTTGAAACTTGGCTGATAGCCTTCTGTCGGTTTGGCTTCTTGCATAATTATGCAAGATAGAGTTGAAACCATTGATCTAATTGATCTTATCTTTGACAATCCTGCTCCCAAACAAAGATCACCAGGCTCAACATGTTACCTGAATCAGGGTCGCTGAAGTGATCAATCTAAACCTCTTCCTAACAGAAGCAGAAAGAAATGACTGGAAGCCTTATCCAGCATAAAAAACAGTACTAGTTGCTGCATTATTTTGGGCACTATTTATAATATTTCTAGGTACGTTTATCAGTGCTGACACTGTACCTGGATCGAATTCATCCTTGCGTGTCACGGATGCTATGGGATATCTTATCTTTTGTCATTTTTTTCAATGACAAAGCATCTCGGAAATTTACACTTGAAATCAGAGGCTTCAAATTCTCAGATATTTCTTAGCAAAAATCTTCAAAAGTAATTTTCTTCATTTACTAATGTGAGGTTCACAAGATTGTAAGTCATGATACTGCGCAAAAGGAAACCTGGCATAAGTGATTACCTATGGAGTACTTCACACGAGATCCAATTTAAGTCAGTTCCAGATATAGATGCTCCAGGGTACCATAAATCTCATCAAAATTTGGGTGGCTAAAGTCCCCTGTCAAGAACTGATGAATGACACTATCCACTTCAACCCAGCTGCACCCTGCTGTTTTATCAATACCCTTTCCTCTCATTGATTGCCATACAGTCTCAACAGCATCCCACCGCAGACTTCGAGCTAGTGTGTTTGCGAGGAGCACATAGTTGCCAGGATTCCAGGGTTCAATCTTAGTGAGTTCTCTCGCTGCAGTCTTTCCGATCTCAACCTGGCAATGCTTCCTGCAGGCATTGAGCAAGGCTCCCCAGACACCTGCATGTGATTTTATTGACATTTTCTCGATGAGATACTGTGCTTCTTCAATGAGTCCAGCTCGGCCATACAGATCAACCATGCAAGCATAGTGGTCCGGAGACGGATCAATACCATAGGTTGTTTTCATGGCCTCAAAGCAGCGCTTTCCATCGTGAACTAGTCCAGCATGAGCGCAAGCTGATAGAAGACCAATAAAAGTGACTGGATCTGGCTGCACTCCTTGCTCAGCCATCTTACTGAAAAGCTCAAGTGCATCTCTGCCATCTCCATGATGTGCAAGAGCAATGATCATCACATTGTAAGAAACAGTATCCTTCAGCTTTGTCTCCAGAAACAAGACATGAGCTTGCTTGACACTACCGCACTTGGAGTACATATCAATCAATGCATTGCCAACGTAGCAATTCATTTCAACCCAGCCTTTCTTCAAAAATCCATACACCTGTCCTGCAACTGACAAAGAACCCAACTGTGCACAGGCAGACATAAGCACAGCCATTGTATTGGCATCAGGTTGGAACCCTGCAAAACGCATCCGATTAAACACTCTGACAGCATCAGCCCAGGACCCATCCTCCAAGCAAGCACTGATCATCATGTTCCAGCTGTTCACGTTCCTATCTGGCATTTGCTCAAACAATTCCATTGCAGAACTAGCCTCTCCCCGTGACAGGTACGCCGACATGAGCGTGTTCCAAGAGATCGGGTCCCTCTCTGTCATCCCTTCGAACACCTCCCGTGCAGCCTCCACATCCCCTGCCCTGACGTAACACGCCACCATAGTGTTCTCTTGCACCACGTTCCTGTTGGGCATTTCGTCGAACAGTCTCCTCGCGTCCCCAACTCGGCCGAGATTCCCGTACATGTCCAGCAACGCGGCACCCACGTGAGCAAAGCGTCCAAGCCCGGCTTTCCCCACAAAACCATGGATCTGGATCCCTTCACGGACGGCTCGCAAAGTCGAGCAGCACTTGATCGCGGAGGTCGCCGTGAAGGCGTTCGGGCGCGGGCCGAACCGGAGCATAAGTTTGAACAGCTCGAGCGCCTCAGCAGCGACCGGGGACGCGTGCCTTGCGTAGGCCGCAATGATAGCGCTCCATAGGTAGACGTTGTCGGGGTCGGCAGTGAAGGCGCTGTCGAAGACGGCGCGGGCGTGGCGCGGGCAAGGGGAGGAGGCGATGAGGGCGACGGCAGTGCGGGCGGGCAAAGGGAGGCCCCGCAGGAGGAGCTGCGCGTGGAGCTGCCTCGCGGACACCGCAGACGTCGTATGGCCTGTAAGACTGGCCAGGAGAGCCGGGAGTGGCGGCGGCGGCATGGCGTTGGGCGGAAGACGTGACAGTGCCGCGCCGCCGCTGGTGCCGAGTTGCCGGGTGTGCCGCGGTTAGATTTGTACCGCTCTTGGATTCGAAATTTCGAAAGGAAAAACTGCAAGGATTAGTTTGCAAATTGCCTGAAATTTGAATTACCTTGATTACTCGCGGTTTAATGGGTTTTAACTTTAAATTTCATCTCAAAGAGATGTACGTATTGTAATACTAAGTAGTATGAAATTTAAAGATACCACTAAAATTTGTGTGTACCGAGAGATTCGAATTCAATGGTTGACCTTCGTTATCCTCGGAATAAAGGGGGGGTCTTAAGGGATTGAATTCACTGCTAGGTAGATGTGAATTTATAATCACCTCATTCTACTCTAATGCAGTATCCTTTAATTGAGTAAAAAATTATAGCTTAGACTCATATGTAGCGAGACAAGTTGATTGTAGCTAAGTTGACCATAGTCTGTTTGATTGGTTGCATCAATAGAGCTGAGCCGATGAGAGATAATGTTTCATTAATTGTATAAGTACATAGTATATTAGATTAAAATTAAATAAATAATTATAATATTAATGTAAATAGTTAATATAATACTTATTATATTATATTAAATCATAATTTATATTAAAAATATTTTAATAATATTAAATATATACTAATTAATAATTAACTACTTATTAATGTTGCACCTCTTTAACCTGGCTCATCGGAAACGGACTCTCTCCACATTTCTAGTGAGCCAAGTTGAGCGGTCGTTTTTGCACAAGCGGAGCCTGGCTCCAGCTTTAATACAGCCAACCAATTGAGTGACTGACGCACACGCTCAACCTAGCTACTCTTAGCATAGATATTCAAACATGTCCATAGAGAATCTCGGTTCTTTAAAAATAAAATAAAGGGTACGTTTGGACAGTGGCGGAGCTAGAATTTAGTTTCGAGGGGTGCTAATGTACTTGTTATGTATTTAAATAAGCTTGTTAATATGTAATTTACTAAGACTTAGTACTTAATATAAACATGCTTTCTAAGCAAAGGGGGTGCTGGAGCGGGGGCAGCACCCCCCGGATCCGCCCCTGCGTTTGGATAGAGATGGAAATCACCTCACCAAATCTTGGTAAGCCAGCATGTGCCGACGCGTTGGCGGCAGACTTCAGCGCCCTCGTCTCGCCCGGGCGTTGATCGAAAAAACAACTGCGCTTCTGTTAACGGATATTGGCAAGCCAAATGTTGAAACCACTCCAAACAAGGGTCAAATCACCTTGGGCGTGTGCGTGGGCACGCCAACTTTTGGCAGGGAGGCGCTGGCTTCGATCCAAATAGCTGAACCCACCTCCCGCAAGCCACGTGCTTTTTCACAATCTCAAAGCAATGCCCTAAGCCAGTCCACAGTCGCCTCGCACGGCCGTCTTTGTATCGTCGCCGTGCAACCTTGATACCTTGCTCGATGCTAACCGGAAAGGCAAAGCAAGATCAGTACAATTCAAATAGATAATAGTCTGCAAGAATCTGTTTTACATAAAATTGAATATGTATGTATTTCTTGTTCTAAGGATAAATTACTTATTAGTTATCTAAAAATTTGAAGTTTTTTATTAGCCACCGAAAAAAAAATTTAGCTTACATATTAACTATCAACGTTAATTTTCTTTCTCTGTTCACCACTTCCATCCATTTGGGTTAAAAAATGATTTGTTTATGCATATACTCTCTCCGTTCCTAGATTGATATTGTCGTTGACTTCTAACATCAACTGACTATTCGTTTTATTAAAAAAAATTGATAAATCTTATATATTTAATATCATTAGAGTTATTTAAATCACAATTTAAAATTTTACAAATTTTAAAATAAATTTTTAATAAGACAAATAGTTAAAATTAATGTTATAAATCAACAGGACATCGATTTGAAGAACGGAGGAAGTATTATTTTTTACTACTCTCTGCATCTCAAATTATAAGTCACTTGGGAGTTCTCTAATTTTTCTGACATTCTCTTTTCTCAGTATACTCTCTCTCCTCTCAATACTTGTCTATCTCTATCTGTCTCCTCATTTTTAGTAAATATCACATTTTACATTCTCTTTAATTCTCTCGCCTAAATTCAAAATGACTTATAAATTTGGATGGAGAGAGTATGTTTTTTCATAACTGTACTTTGTTGAAACTAATTTCTTACAGATTCACATTATGCCCCATGGTTTAAAAGGAAATAAAATAGTTTAGATCAAATTTTAAATTTTGAATTTGAATATAATATGAAAGTTAAAGTTATTTCTTGTCTTTCGGATTTTTGCTAGTAGAAAAAAATGTGCTTCAGAAATTTGCCACTGGGTTCATAAATCATAGACACATGTGATCTTATATGTCATTAACACAGATGACAAAATCATTAAAAAGGCAACATTTCAAGTCCCAAATACGCAAATCTTTCGAAAATTTTATAATCCCTAAAACTTGATAACGTCCACTAAAACGGGTAGTAAGAAAACTTAGTAACAAACAGAGGGAGTAATTTGAATTGTGTAAAACTGATCCTACGTTGCCTTTCCAGTTACTCACTCTGTTTCAAAATATAAGCATTTCTAGTTTTGAATAAGGTCAAAATCTTTTTACTTCTACTAATAATATTTAGAAAATTACATAATTTTTAATATAAAACATTATTAATGATGAATTTAAAAAACATAAATTTTTATATAATAAAATATTATTAATTATATATTATTAGTGATTAAAGTGATAAAAGTTTGATTTTGACTGAAACTTAGAAATACTTATATTTTGGAACGAAAAAACTACGGTAAGAACTAGATGATTTTCCGACGCGTTGCTCCGAAAATTTATGAATGATTGAAAGATAATACTCTAAGATATTCTCTGATAAAATTCCTGATGCTTTTGTGAGGATCAAAATTTTTCTATATAGCACGCAGAAGTAGTAGAGAGAGCGGATAGAATTACATTTACAACCTTTTCAAAATCTGTGTGCCCTACAAAAGAATTAGGTGTAATATTGCAAAAAAAATTAGAGTTTCACCGAATTGCTTAAACATGACACACAAATACATAATTATGAGAAGAAATGATGGTAGTAGCAGTCAAATCTGTCAGAATGATAGTTGTGTTCCGAAAGACAACCCAGCTGCTAAAAGCCACAACTACATGAACGAAGTATCCACTGTCTCAATAACAAAAAAAAATAAAAGTTATTGCAGCAGATGAACATTACCAAGAGTCAATGTCACACAAATCGTCACTATTCCCACCTGTGGTCTTCTCACTTCTGCATCGAAGAAAAAACCACCAAATATTAAAAAAAGAGTGACTTGATGTCGAGCAGATTTTTAGTGCCGACCCATATCTAGCAAAGAAAACAGCGAGTCACTTTGGGATACTAGAGCGTGAAGACATGTGATTGATTTGGGAGAAGGGCAGCACTTGTTTCTTTAGCCAAACTTTGTTGTAAGTGGGTGAGGATCCAACACAAGGCAAGCGGACACTAAACAACAGTCTCAGGTCTTCCGTCTTATCGCGCACTGGCAGAGGTTGCATCCGTCGTTGTATGCAAGCTAGGGCTGCCATAGGCCCGTGACGGCGAGGGTGACAGGAACCAAGAGGCCATGACCAGACTCCTTTGGCTTTGCGTGGTGAGCTGCTGCCGGCTGAGACCTTGCGCGCATAAGGATTTAATAGGATCTGTGAGCAAAGGTGGTGTAAGGCGAAGACGAAGGTGGGGAATTAGAGGCGGTGGAAGACAAACAAGAAGGGGATTAATACCAGAGAGGTAAAAAGGATAGGACTGTAGATGTCGAGGAAGATGAACGGAGGGATGAGGATTGAGG
This sequence comes from Zoysia pacifica, assembly GCA_001602315.1. Classification (NCBI taxonomy): domain Eukaryota; kingdom Viridiplantae; phylum Streptophyta; class Magnoliopsida; order Poales; family Poaceae; genus Zoysia; species Zoysia pacifica. The sequence continues at coordinate 53,465 of BCLH01000967.1, read as the reverse complement.
AGCAAAGGTGGATGAGATTGAGAGGTGGCCATCTAATGGTTGAAATAAAAAAAATGACGTGGCTAATTGTGGTTTGAGATTAGGATGTTAGTAGCGGTGATTTTTATATAAATATTATAGATTATTTGCGAGGAGATAAAAGAACTGTACGATTAAATATAGCACTAATGAAAAAGATGAATAGAACGACAAAGATGAATAGAACGACAGTCCAAATGTGAAAGCTTTGGAGATTTAATTAAAATAAAAAGGGTGATGTGATTTGCTGTGGGTTGAGATTAGGTTTGTTAGTGGGTTGGGTTTATATAGAAACACTAATGCACGGCGGCGATGCAGACGGTCGCCTGAGAGGTGGGCTGGATTAGGGAATTGATTTGAGATCGGGAAGGTCCTATTCAATTCCTGAAGGACCCGGATGCTCTATAATTTCGTCCCCTTCAACTCGACCCAAACGAGCCCTTATGTGTGGAGAACGAGAATCCATTGAAAAAAAAACTGTGTGGAGAACGAGAAATGGTTGTTGGGAACGGATTAGGAAATAAAAAATAAAAAACCTTGATTATTCATTCATTAGTATTATTATTACATCTTGTTTTAAATTATTAACACCGTTGACTTTTTACAACAATTTTAACTATTTATCATATTCAAATAGTATAATTTTTGTTTCCATAATTTACTTTATTATTAGTAGTATTTAAAATATGTTTAATAATTTATACATTTAAACAATTTTTTTGAACAAAACAAATAGTCAAATTGATATTAGAAATCAATAGTACCAATATTTTAAAATCATAGGGAGTAGATCTCAACCAGAGAAGCAGGCAGCGCCAGGATGGCTGGGGATATACCAAAAGTTTATTTCAGGTCCTCCTTTCCACGCATGGTACCATAAAAAGGGAGTGTGATCATGTCGCATTTTTAATCCTTCCGTTCTTTAATTGATGTTGTCGTTTATTTTTAAATTTAACTTTGATCATTCGTCTTATTCAAAAAATTTGATAAATTTCATATAATTTGATTTATCATTAGAGTTAATTGAATCACAAATTAAAATTTTACACATTCAAGCAAATTATTTGAATAAGACGAATAGTCAAAGTTGATTGTAAAAATCAATGGCGATATTAATTTAAAAACTGAGGGAGTATAGTCTAGTCCCACAAAAATATGATTTTGAATCAATTTACTCTGTAATACAATTTGTTTTTTTTTCAATACATAAGCATAATCTTCATATCATAATTTATGAGATGAAAAAGCACATCATAACACATCTTTAAAAAATACACTATGATTTTTATCATTATTTTTTTATACGGATAGACATTTAATACTAAATTAATCTTTGGCATACAGAACTATATGCAAAATAATCGCTAAACAATTCTAGACGTATTTTTCTAATATTTGTTATGATGTGCTTTATCATCTCATAAAGTTTTATCTTAAAATTATAAAATTATGATTGTGTGTGGAGAACTAAAATAAGATAAACTGTATTAAGGGGTAAATTGAAAAAAACATTTTGTGGGGATAAACTAAAAAAAAGTTTAGGAGTTATTTGTACTTTAGCTATAATTAAGAGGAGTAAATTAAAATTAAGCTTTACTAGAAATACTCTAAGCATGATTTGTTTGTTTTATATTCTTTGAGAATAAGATGAATGATCAAACACTAAGCATGATTTGTTTGTTTTATATTCTTTGAGAATAAGATGAATGATCAAACACGGATTTCGAAAAGTCAAAAGTGGCATTTTTCGGGGCAGAGGGAGTAAAATTATTGTGTAAGAACAGTAATTTTAATTTAACTTTGAACTAGATTTAATGTTATTCTAAGATTAAGATTAAAAAATGAATTTCATCCAGCTATGGTAAGTGCACACTATTTTTTATGGAGCTGTCGTCCTGCACCCATTTTTCTTGTTGGTGAACACTTCTTGCAGAGGAATGGCCATATCGATGAACTCCTGGACAGTTGTTGAACACTTTTGATCATCAACAAGTTGTCCATAAAACGGGCCGAAGGAACTAAAAATTGTGAGGACCGAATCAAATTAGAATCGAATCGAAATTTTATTTATTTTTGAACTAAAATTTAGTAAAAGTCGAAATAATTTGTGAAAAGATCCGCGGGGCCGAGCCTTTTTAACACCCCTAGTGTTGATCCTTTTAACACCCCTAGTGTTGATTATCAAAAGTGTGTAAATTATGAGGAGAAAGATGGTGCGAGGGGATAAAGATCTTCCACTGGTGCTTGAAGAATGATGGGCTTCCACTTGAACTATCACTAATATTTTGGTTCGTTTCGAAGGAAACAACAAGAACGATGGGGCAACTAGAGCACGTGCACATATATTTCATTCATGAAGGCAATGAAATGAAATTAAACAAATTTCATGACACATCTCGCTAGTATAAGGAATAAATAAGTAAAAACCAAATAGTGATACACAATGAATGTTGCCAAATTGCTATAACTGATGAAACACACAGCCATTTCCAGTTCACAACAAATGCCACATGATCACTGGTTTCACAGAACAAGGAAACAATTGATGCCCCAATTCTCTCACAGAACAAGGATAGACAGACAGTGGAGGGGAATGCTACCTAAACATGAAAAAGCAGACATTCTGTTATCTTAGACTATGCTGCCTTCTTCAATTCCATTCTGCGTCACCCTAGTCGAAGTCTTCTTGCTGGCCCAACCCAGCATGCAATGCATTTTAGAGTGCCGTGCACCCAAAACGAACATTTACTTGGTAAACCGAAACTACTCATCGAATTGGAGGAAGCAGTAGATCTGAATCAATTTCTAGATAGAAACTATGCTTGATTAAGCTTGGATGTTTAATTCAAAAAAGATTAGTATTAGACAAATGTGCACCGGAAAAACTATTCTGAATCAAAGAGGTAAATATTGAAAGTACAACGGAGCATAAAGTTAGCTTCTTTTTCCAATTGGAGATGTCAATACAAGTGTTTAGAAGCTTTAGAAACAATAATGTTACAGGGCTCAATAACTAAAAGCTTTATTATCATAATTTTCACACTTTTCCAGGCATATCACAGAGATATATAATCTGTGCTGACACATTACAAGTGCATTCAA
>BCLH01000967.1:13077-40544 GCA_001602315.1 Zoysia pacifica | reverse complement strand
GTATTTACTCTCTCGGTCTGAGAATAAGTATTGTTTTTTCACTTTTAGAAATCATGTTTGACTTGTCTTATTAAAAACTTATAAAAAAATTATTTATTTTGTACTAAATTGTTTTATCATTAGAAATACTTTAGGCATAACTTGTTTATTTTTATATTTGCACAAATTTTTAAGAAAATTTTTAAATGTGATGTAAAGTTAAAAAGATAGTTATTTTAAGATGGATGGAGTATAATTTATTTAGAATAATAAAATAGTTTTGCGGCTCTAAATATTATAAAAAAGCCTATTGAATAGTTGATCATACATACTCCATCTAGTTTTAAATTATTGACACCGTTGACTTTTAATATCAACTTTGACTATTCGTCTTATTCAAAAAATTTGTTCCAATGTATAAAATTATTAGTCGTGATTTAAATTTCACTAATGATAAATCAAATAATAACAAAATTTTACGCATTCGAACAATTTTTTTGAATAAGACGAATTTAAAACCAGAGGGAGTACTACTTAAGTGCTAAACACAAAGATAAAGCTTTCCATAACGTGTTCTAAATCTCTAGCATTTGATGCACGACGCTGATCGTGATTAACAAAAATAGCACCGGCAGCAAGCGTCCCACATTGACTCAATTCGCTTCAGTATAGTAAAGTGTGAGCCTCATCTAGTGTCTTCGGATCTGACCAAGCTGGTGTAGGAAGGCTTAAGGAGCAATACTATGCAGGAAGGCTTAAGGAGCAGGCGTAGGAGTACGTGTGACCGTAATATGCATAAAGGACTACATCGCAGCGATCTAAAGAAAAGGCCGGTACGAAGGAAGGCTCAAGTAATTAATCGAGTCTACGGCATTAGTGCTTCATACTGGTCGCTGAGAATCTTGCCGGGCAGGTGTGGCGAGCGCCATGGCTCGCCATAGTGGTAGATCCGCCACTGATGTCTGATGTCATGCTACCTAAGCTATTAACTTTTATTTAGTACATTTAAGAAAGTTTCTATTTAGTTCTCTTATCCCTTTCGAAGCTTATTTATAGATTTCATAGACTAGCTTTGTCCAAAGAATTCTATTAATTTGTTTCTACGTAACCTTAATAATGCCCACTGCAACGCAAGGCATTTTCCATGCATTCCCAAGGCCCATGATAGCCATTGAATTGTATTTTCATATTATTTTTAAACCACTCATAAATTCTCAAAGCAACGAACCGCGGAATCAACTAGTATGTTAATATATCCAAACCCAGAATGGTCTTATAATCACGTCAAATTAATGACACACTATTATGAATAACCATACTTACTTATCCCAAAATATATTAAATTAAAGATCATGGTGCAGCGCGGAGTTGTGCTAAGGCAAGGGAGTTTGTGCTAATCACTCCCATACCTCTGTAAAAGAAACACAGGTCCATGGAGTTCATGCCATTCACCTTTGTACCTTTGTGCATACGAGGCAATCAGCCCACGCTGGAGAAAGGACGATGCCATGTCAAGAGGAATTTCCACCGTACATGCATGAGGAGCCCGAAGTCTATCCTGAAGTCTACACTGCCGAACATCTGGACATTGTACAAAATCCAAGTTCCAAGGTATCCATGGCAACTTTAAATAAGCAGTCGCAATGTTCTATTCGCGGCTATAAAAAGGAAAGGACCAAACTTGGAGAAAGCACCGGTAATCAGAAGAGCACCAGAGCACACTGAGAACCACATCCACCAAGCACCAGTAGGTAGTACTGTGAGTACCACCCACCTGTAACATAATCAGGAGTGTATCCATCTATAAAATGCCCGCAGAGTAAGTATCTGATGACTCTGAAAGTCTGCTTGGGGTTCCCGAAACTGAAAACCATATATAAGTATGTTTGTTTAATGGAGTAACCTTTCTTTATGCTTCTTGCTAGTCTTAATGTGCTAGTTGAGGGTTTTATGCTAACGACCCTATAGGAGAAATCTCTGGTGGTAGTTCTCGTTTAAGCCATATGTCTGGCATCTGAGACAATCTTGTGCTATAGAGAAGTGTTCTCTTCAGGTGAAATTGCCTAAGGAGACGATGAAAAAATTCATCTTGTATAATTAATGTCTAGGGATGCTTAAAGAAAGTTACACACAAAGAACTTACATACGATAAGTATGGTGAGTATCGAGTAAGATTTTTACAACTGATTTCTAAAACCAACTAGCTACATTGTTGGCCTCGCCAACTTGCAAAAGATCCTGAAAGAGTTACAAATTTTGTAAACAGTAAATCATCATGTAATTAACCTTAATTAATAGTTAATTAATCATATTTCTAACGCTCTGCGCTAGAAGAATTATCCATTGATGAACCTTTATCTCAAGCAAGAAAAATCCTTGAAATATAGAGCCAACTGTCAAGGAATAAAAAAAATTATAAATGCAAACAATAGACAAGCTTCAAGCAATAGTCCTTTACTAAGAATAAAAGAAGAAACACCAAGTAGTCATCATACATAGAAGTCCATATAAAATGTTTATATCTATTAAATAGAGAATATATAGAATAATAAATAAAAGAAAATGTAAAAAACAAATTTCTGAATGAAAAAAAGATGTAAAAGAAGAATATCTATGGATGTAAAAGAAGAATTCAAAGCTAAAATAAATATTTTTTAAAAAAAATGAGGAAATGGAAGCAACATTTTAAAAACTTAAAGAAGAATGTGATGAAAAATTTGACCTCCTATACTTGATTATGTTATGGCCATATGGGGGCCATAGCCAAGAACAAAATTGATATATGCCACAGTAAATGAACCAATATTGATCGAATGCTATCAATAATCCAGGCATGGAAGGGCACATATAAACAACAATATCAAGAGATAGCATAGTCATACTATCAATTATATATCCAAGCTTGGAAGGCCCATCAACAAGTTCCTAACATATCAAAACCCGAAATAACTTAATATCACTAGTAAATTAGTAATAGAGGTTGAGACTAAGGCTCCAGAGGGAGCACAGCCAGGGGTTGGGAGCACTGAGGCTTCAGGTCATACCGAGACTCCTACCTCTCGTGCCACACTTGATCTTGCTCTTGCGGCCCCACTAGATGCTATCCAAGCAGAGCAGGCTGAGCAGAGGAAATATAGGAAGGAGCAGGATGAGCGGATTCATCTTTAAGGACCGAGTTAGAGGAAAGGATCTGACTCAAGCACTACCAAATTGAGGAGAGGCTTAGGATGGAGAGGGAGCTTGCAGAGGAGAGGAGGCAGCAGGACAAGGAGATCCATGAGAGGTCGCAGTGCACTCAATTGGAGATGACAGTGGCCATATCTTATATGTCCGCCATTTTAGAGCTATTGCATCTTCTCTTCAGAGGATCCGTATGCAACCTTTGCCAGCATTTTCGACGACCACACTATCGGGTCCCTTACCCTCGCAGCTATAGCCTACAGCTCCCCAGACATAATACTACCAGCGCAGCCCAGCTTTAGCACTTTGCTTTCAGCTCTGCTTTCACCGTTTGTACTTTTTGGAGCAGCCAGAACAGCAGCGACTACCAGAGGAGTCAGAGTGCCAATTACCTCTTCTCAATTCTCTCTGTTTTCCTCATATTCCATGTCGACACTATTTGCTCCAGCTGAGCCCAGAGTGTTTGTACCTGCATTGGAGACAGGGACAGTAGTTGGTAGCTCTTCGCTTGCTCCGAGAGTTCTTTCGTTCGAGGCTAACTGAGCTAGCTTTGACAGAGCCACCACCAGCTGTTTCAGAGGCAGAGCCCACAACCACCACAGCCGAGCAGCTTGGTGTGACAGATGTAACTATCCTGGTTGAAGTCAGATATTCTACAGAGGAGGCAGCTCAGGCCCTTGGCAATGCAGATCAACTAGCTTTAGTTGACGGCAAGGAGCCTTCTTCGACGTCGTCTTCTGGTCTAAGAGCATTTGGTGACACAGAGCAGCCAGAAGATGAGTCAACAGCAGCAGCAGCCGAGGCATCGCCAGAGGAGTAGCCACCAGTAGTCACTGCACCCGACTCTCTAGCTGCGCTTGCTGAGGACTAGATCTCTTTAGGTCTAGAGTGTCGAGAGTGTGCCATGTGGTTGTACCGCTTGAGGAGCTAGCTATCTAGGGGGAGGCCGTGGACAGGTAGTTAGGGCTCAGGAGCTTATTTGGTGGACTTCATTGGCTCTTTTGTGACATTTTGATGAGCTTGTGTTTTATTCAATCTTTTAGCTCATTGAGATTTACTTGGTTTCTAGACTAACCTCTGTGATTTATTGTGTATGATTCCCTGTGATGTGATTATCTTGCAAGTTCTCTAGTGCATTGTGCTTCCTATTATATTTATCGTGCACTAACCTCTATCTATCCAGCGTCTCTTTGATCTTTATGCTTCTTCGATGCTATTTTTTTGTATGATTAGATGACAAAGGGGAGAGTCCTCACAATCAAGAGAGAGATCAGCTATCAAATGAAGACAAAAGAGGAGAACTCATGCAAATTTATAGGGGGAGTCATCAATGTAAGGGGGTACGTTTTTCTTCGAGATGTGCTTCTTTCTTTGTCTCATATCATCTCGCTTGAAATTTGTTGTGAGTACTATAGTTGTCATCAATCACCAAAAAGGAAGAGATTGTAAGCTTCATGACCTTTGAAGTTTCTTAAAAGGTATGAATTAATTTTGGTGATTGAATGAATACCATAGGTAACAATTGTGATTGTAGGTTCCACCTCGCAAATCTTTATAACATAGTGGGTTTCCTCGATAAATGACAAAGGATGATCTCAAGAAGAGGAGTTTCAGACGTCGGAGGACCAAGACTAAAGACTAGCTAGAGAGTCTATAGGATCACAGTACTATTAGAGGGGGTGAAGTAAAGGTTGCCTAGAGGGGGGTGAATAGGCAACCACCTGAAAATTTGACACTTAAAAGCAAATTTATCAGATTTACAGAGAGAGCGGACTAGTCCGGAGTAGCGGACTTGTCCGTTAGCGAACAAGTCCGGTCGTGCAGATAAGTCCGCTAATCGCAGCGGAAATATAAATCTGACAATAAAAAACACGAAGACAAGATACAACAATTTTTACCGAAGTTCGGCTTCACAAAGTAGCCTACGTCTCCGTTGAGGAATCCACAAAGGATCGGGTTTCGCTCAACCCTTAACCTTTCCAAGCGACCACAATGATCAACTTGGTTCTTCACTATAATCGAAAAAGGGGGTGATTCAAACCTCTCGGATCTCACCACAAGAGATCGATGGATTTCGGGCGACACCTAGCCGTCTAGGAGACAAGTCTCCAAGAGTAATAAGCCCTGCAAAACCTGCAAAGAACGGATCAAGTGCTCAAGAACGATGAGGACTCAAGATCTTCTTCTTCCTTCAATCAAAACCCTAGGGTTTGAGTGTAGGTCGTGGAAGGAGGAGGAGGAATAGATCTCTGGAGCTCTAGGGCCAAGAGGGTTAAAAAGATTGCGTTTTTGGTTACCCTAACCCATGGGGGAAGGGGGGATTATATAGATCAATCAAGAAAAAGTTTCCAAAACTCCGCCTTGCGGACTAGTTTGGAGGTCCGGACAAGTTCAGAAAGCGTGCAACGGTCGGCTGGTCATCTCTCAGGATTCTGGAAATCGAGCGGATTAGTCCGTGGCAGACTAGTCCGGAGGACCGGACAAGTCCGTGGAATACTCTCTGGAGTCTGCAACTAATCCGAGCATGTCCGTTCTGGACAAGTCCGAGGGGTCCGGACAAGTCCGGAGTTGCCGCGTGCTCTCTCTCTGGAGTTCGGAGTTGCTGGACCGGATAAGTCCGTTGCCAATGAGAAAAATAAGAGTGGTTTGATAGATTAAAGTTTTGAGCACCTAACCAATTCTTTATTGGAGATGCAGAGACCCCTCTTGATAGTACGGCGGTCCTATGACGCAAAAGAATAACAAGTAAAAGAATGAGGAGCTATAGAACCAACACTTCTTCTTTCTTTCTGGAGGATCTAGATAATCTTCAATAAGATTCACCCCTGCACACATACTCACAAAGAGAGATTAAAAACTTCTATTGTTTGTCACAATTCATTCCAAAATCCATAGGGATCCTAGATGCACTTTCAATCTCCCCCTTTTTGGGTGAATTGATTACAACCAATGAGAAGCTACAATAAATTTTTTTTATATATGCTCCCCCTAAAGCCAAGCACATCAACACATACTAAGAAAATAATGGAAGCACATATAAGCATTAACTTGTAGCAAGATGCAATAGAGATAAAGCAATAAATTCACATCACATTATCACAATCAAGAAAAGAGGTACGAAATATTACAAACAAAGTTTTTAAAAAAACAAACAAGTCCAAATGGTTCATGCCAACGATAGATTAAGGATAGGATAGGTAGAGGAGCTTCTCACTTTCTCCCCCTTTGGCATCAAGACACCAAAAAGAAGAGAAGTGAGAGATAGAGAGCAGCACTACTACTCATCACTAGCACCATCATCATCTTCACTCTGAGTCCCCTCAGAATCATCACCAGTGCCCTGACCAAAGTAAGCAAGCTCATCGGCACTGAGTTCTTCAAATGGATCTGACAAAGGTTGATACTCCTCGGCGTCAGAGCTGTCCAGAGAACGATTGAATCCCTGCTGACGGTGCCATTCATTTGCAGCCTTGGTGTGCCTCTTCCTTGCTACTCTTTCCTCGTGGGCACAGGCATCCATCTTGTTGCAAATAGAAACGAAACCCTTCAGGATCTTGAATAGACTGTCACGACTATGAGATGAAGAAGATGACTGACTAGCTGAAGCTCTTCTAGGAACTGGACGAGGTGGAGGTGGTTCACTTGTAGATGCAGCTGGCACTAGAGATTGGAGTCTCTTGTGTTTTTCCTCCTTCACGAACTCCCTTTTTGTGACCTTCTCAATCATGCACATGATATAGGGTGCGTAAGCACACGCCCTATTCAGTCTCTGTGCAATGTGAAAAATTTCAGAAAGGAGGAAGTCAAACGTGTTGAACTTCTCTTGCTCCGTCAGCCACTTTAGAAGGTTCCGTCCGTGTCCATGAAGGTAAGATGCATCTCCCTCTCTAGAAGCCAAAGTCTTCCTAAGAATTCGATGCATCACCTTATAGAATGGGCGGAAACTAGTGGTGTTCGAAGGATAGAAGCGGGAGGAAGGCTCATACATGAAATTCATCTCCGTAGTCTCAAGCACCGACTGATCATGAATCCGAATATCAATGTTGAACCCACTGTGCAGCTTCATGATGTTGGCAAACCTTCTGAAAGACACTGAATACCTTTCTGAACTGGTCATCCAAGAGATTCTAGCATCTTCTTCTGGGTTGTAGAACAATGTAGCATAGAACTGGGCGATAACAGCTTTGTTCCAGTCATACTTGAACCCCAGGAGATCTTTGATTCCATGAAAAGTGTAGGCATCAATTACCTCATTAAAGATAGCACTCTTCTTGGCCATATATTCCCAATCAATCTATTGCATCACAATCACAGGGTTCTTCAGCTGCATGTAAACATAGTTGTAATAGTCTGCATGGAAGAAACTCCAGAACCTACTGTCAATGGACTCCTTCGTCTGATCATAGCAATTTTCTCTCCTCCTCAATACTGCTGCAGATGAATTGTGCATATAATTGGTTCCACTTCTGCCCCTTTCATGATCTAACGGTTGCGTCATAACCATGTTGATCTCTGTTGGTTCCGCTTGTATATCATCATTCCGATCAACAACGGAAAGAGTTACCTTGCGGCATTTGGCCACAACTTTCCTGCTTCCCCTTAATGATCCTATATCAGTCATTCTGACCATAGTGCAAAGCAGTAGATTAGAGTGGAATGTGAGGATGTATCGTGCCAAAGGTGAAGTTTTGATCGAGGCTTGTCTGCTGGTAGTGGACTTGTCCGGACTTGCGGACTAGTCCGCTGGAGGATTAGTCCGGCTGTCCGGACTTGTTCGGAAGCCAACAGTGACGCCAAGAACAAGAATTTCACAACTTTTGGATCCGACCACAACTCCTAGCCATATTGTATACAAAGCATTTATAGCATCCTAGGAGTGACCTCACGGAAGGGATTTGAAAGTTATCAACGGGACCAACCACATTTCAAACTCAAACCCTAGAGAAGAGATTACCTTCAAATCTTGACGAAAAAAAGGAGCAGACTTGTGGGGTTCCGGACTAGTTCGGGGATGGAGAAGCTTTCCCACGGAGTGGATTCACTTTTCATCGGACGGAATACCGGATCGCCATGGGAGCCACGAACTAGGGTTTTGCGTGGAGAGAGAAAGTGAAATGGTGGTTCTGGGAAGAAGGTGGGGCTGTTTAAAAAGACCCGGACTTCTAGACTTGTTCGGGTCCGCGGACTTGTCCGCTGGCTGACTTGTCCGAGATTGCGGATTAGTCCGAAATTCGTGGTCTTGAATCAAGGGAATTTGGATCTGAAAATTTAGAATGGTGAACTTTGGACAATTTTTTTATAAAAAAATTCATTATGCAAAATGTAATCAGCAACAAAACAACACATAACTATGATTACATCTTCATAATGAAATTTGTCAAAACATTTGGAATTTTGAAATTAAAACAAGCAATGTTTTTGACAATACACTTTGTTTTTCAGACCAAACTAAAAGCATTACAAATGTGCAACATTTCAAGCCACGTTCTGAGAATCAAGGATATTTAGCTCACTTCTAAGTTCACAAAAGCGTCACTCATCTAGAGGTTTGGTGAATATATCGGCCAATTGCTTTTGAGTGGACACATGGGAAATTTCTATGTCTCCTTTTATTGAGTGATCTCGTAGAAAGTGGTGCCGGATGTCTATGTGTTTGGTGCGGGAGTGCTCACATGGATTGTAGGCAAATTTCATGGCACTCTCATTGTCATATAGGAGTGGAATACGGTTCAAAGTGTAGCCATAATCCTTTAGAGTTTGTCGCATCCATAGGAGTTGAGCACAATAACTACCTGCTGCAACATACTCCGCTTCGGCTATGGAAAGGGCAACAGAATTTTGTTTCTTAGATGACCAAGACACAAGAGATCTTCCCAAGAACTGGCAAGTCTCTGAAGTACTCTTTCGGTCAACTTTACATCTGGCATAGTTGGCATCGGAGTACCCTATTAGGTTGAAGTTTGAGCCTTTGAGGTACCATAGACCTAGGTTTGTTGTGTGAACTAGATATCTCAAAATTCTCTTCACGGCCACTAAGTGACATTCCTTCGGATCGGCTTGAAACCTTGCACACATACACACACTAAGCATGATATCGGGCTTAGATGTACATAACTAAAGAAGAGATCCAATCATAGAGCGATATACTTTTTGATCCACCGACTTGTCCTTCTTGTTGAGATCAAGGTGCCCATTGGTAGGCATGGGAGTCTTCATTGGCTTTGCATTTGTCATGTCAAACTTCTTGATCATGTCTTGAGTGTACATGGCTTGACAAATGAAAGTCCCTTCAATTGCTTTACTTGAAAACCTAGGAAGAAGGTCAAATCTCCCATCATAGACATCTCGAAACACTTGGTCATTAGCTTACTAAACTCATCGCAAAGAGATTTGTTAGTAGAACCAAATATAATGTCATCGACATATATTTGGCACACAAATATATCATTATGCACTTTCTTAGTGAAGAGAGTAGAGTCGGCCTTCCCTATTTTGAAGCCTTGCTTGATGAGAAAGTTTCTCAAGCATTCATACCAAGCTTTCGGTGCTTGCTTCAGTCCATAAAGGGCCTTGTGTAGTTTGTACACATGATTGATGTACTTCTTGTCTTCAAAACCTGGGGGCTGCTCTACATATACCTCTTCCTTAGTTGGACCATTAAAGAAGGCACTTTTGACATCCATTTGAAATAGCTTGAAGCCATGGTGAGTAGCAAAAGCAAGTAATATGCGAATTGACTCAAGTCTAGCAACGGGGGCATAAGTTTCATCGAAATCCAAACCTTCGACTTGAGAGTATCCTTTTGCCACCAATCTTGCTTTGTTTCTCATGACCACGCCATCTTCATTTTGCTTGTTCCGGAAGACCCATTTGGTTCCTACAATGTTTTGCTTGGGTCTTTCCACAAGCGTCCATACTTCATTTCTCGTGAAGTTGTTGAGCTCTTCTTGCATGGCCATGATCCAATCTGAGTCGTTTAGTGCTTCTTCAATCCTAAGAGGCTCAAGACAAGAGACAGAAGCATGATGTTCACAAAATTTAGTAACACGAGATCGAGTGATTACTCCCCTATCAATGTCTCCAAGAATCTGCTCAACGGGATGATCTCTTTGCACAGTTTGGTGAACTCGTGGATGTTGCACTTGAGGTCTTGTCTCTTCACTTGATTCTTCGACATGTTGGTCATGGATGAAAAGCCTTTCTTCTTGATCACATTCAGCTCCGCTTGAATCATTTGATGCTTCTTCATTTGATGTTTGACCATTCTCCATGTCTTTATCTACGGAAGTAGTGGAAGTAGATCCTTCTTGCATTTCTTGAGGACTTATCTCACCAAGTGTCATCCTTCCAATTGCCACCGCGGGAGCTTCTTCATCATCTGTGATCTCATTAACAACTTGTCCCTCATGAGAGCCATTAGATTCATCAAACGTCACGTCTCATGAAATTTCAACACAACCGGTGGTTTTGTTGAACATACGATAAGCGTGAGCGTTTGACTCATAACCATGCAAGAACCCTTCATTAACTTTAGGTGAAAACTTAGAGGATTTGGGTTTCTTGTTTAGCATGTAACATTTGCTTCCAAAGACACGAAAGTATGAGATGTTGGGCTTTTTACCGGTGAGAAGCTCATAAGGGGTTTTCTTCAATAGTCGATGAAGATACAAGCGGTTGCTTGCATGACACGCGGTGTTGACTGCTTCGGCCCAAAAGTGATCGGACGTCTTGTACTCATCTAGCATTGTCCTTGCCATCTCAATTAGTGTCCGGCTCTTCCTTTCAGCCACCCCATTTTGTCGAGGGGAGTAGGGGGCTGAAAACTCGTGCTTGATCCTTTCCTCATCAAGGTATACTTCAACTTGGGTGTTCTTGAACTCGGTGCCGTTGTCACTCCTTATCTTCTTAATGTTGACTTCACACTCATTTTGAGCTCTCTTCAAGAAGGTTTTGAGCACATTCTTTGTTTCACTTTTGTCATGCAAAAAGAATACCCAAGTGAATCAGGAAAAGTCATCAACAATAACAAGACCATATTTGTTACCACCAATACTAATGTAAGAGACGGGTCCAAATAGGTCCATGTGCAGCATCTCTAGAGGTCTTGTTGTCGTCATGATGTTCTTGGACGGATGGCTTGCTCTCACTTGCTTCTTGGCTTGACAAGCACTGCAAATTTTGTCTTTCTCAAAGCAAACATCTGTTAGTCCGATGATGTGACCACCCTTTTGGAGCTTATGGAGATTCCTCATGCCAACATGGGCTAGGTGGTGATGCAACAACCAACCCATAGCTGACTTGGCAACAAGACACGTATTCGATATGTCTTTATTAGTAGAAAAATCTACTTGATAAAGTTTTCCCTTCAAGTAGCCTTTGAATGCCAGAGAGGAACTTCCTCTCCTATAGACAGTCACATCAACATTTGTGAACAAACAATTGTAACCCATCTCACATAATTGTGACACAGATAGCAAATTGTAGCTCAACGATTTCACCAAAAGAACATTATTGATAGAGAGGTCTTTTGAGATAGCAATTTTACCGTTACCCAATACCTTTCCTTGCTTGTCATCTCCAAACGTGACGCTGTCCTCTTCCTCTTCTTCCTTGATTGAAGAGAACATCTTCTCCTCGGTCATATGATTAGTGCAGTCACTATCAATCACCCAACTTTTTCCGTCAGAGGAGTAGTCCTACAAAACAGTTTAAACCTTGTTTTTAGGTACCCAAATTTGTTTGGGTCCTTTCACGGTAGTGACAAGAGATTTTGACACCCACACACAAGACTTGGTGTTCTTGTGGCGTGGCCCTACATATCTCGCAATTACTCTACCAAAGACATTCTTGGTTAGAACATATAAAGCATCAAAATCATGAAAAAGCTTAGCACAATGAAGAGGGTTAGTAGTCTTGGGAGCGAGGTTTGGTGAAGTTCCACTCTTGATCTTGTCGCTTTCACCTTTGGTGAACTTCACAAACTCCTTACCATTTCTCACTTCTCTTGCATTGTGGCTCTTACCCTTCTCATACCCAATGCCGTCCTTGACATTCGGGTGTCTTATGTTCATGTACGCCCCTCTAGCGTACTTCACCTTTTCTTGCTCAATTGCAATCTTGTTTTGATCAGCTTGAGCAGTGAGGTTCTTGACTTGTTCTTGAAGTTGAGCAACATCCTTTTCATTGTCAATCAATTGCTCAATCTTCACATCTTTGCACCTGTCACATATAGCAATGGAAGAGGGGCAAGACGCTTCTTTCAAGGAAGATGCTTCCTCCTTAGTTTTGCTTACTTGCACTTTAAGAGAAGAATAGAGTTTTTTAATACACTATAATCCTCTTGATGTGCATTGTGAGTAAACCTAAAGGTTTTGCTAGCATCATTAACTTCAGCCAAGGCTTTAGTTAATTCCTCTACTTTCTTCCTTTCAAGAGCTAGGACATTCTCAAGTTCAAGGTTTAGACTAGCTACATTACCATCATCTTTGCTATCGCTAGAGTCAAGTTTAGACCTTGATACCTTAGACCCCTTTGCCATTAAGCAAACGGGTGGAGTCTTCTCATCGTCGCTCGAGCTTCCGAACAGCGAAGTGTTAGTGGGAGTGACACCAATTGCAAAGCTTGCAATGCCTTCATTCTCAGAGTCAGAGTCGGAGTCCCATTCTTGTTCAACATGGGCCTGCTTCTTGTAGTTCTTGCGCTTGTCCTTATTGTACTCCTTGTCCTCCTTTTTCTTGGTGTTGGGACACTCTGCAATAAAGTGACCTTCCTTGCCACATTCATAGCATGCTCTCTTAGATTTTCTAGATTTACCTTTGCTGAAGTTCTTCTTGTGAAAGCCGCCTTTCTTCACGAACTTCTTGAACCTTCTCATGAGAAGAGCGAAGTCTTCATCATCATCGCTTTCTTCGTCACTTGAGCTTTGGATGTTCACCTTCTTGGCTTTGACCTTGAGCGTCACACCTTTGTCATCGGAGGAGGTGTTGCCAATAAGAGAGTTAACTCTCTTTGCTTCTTCATCTTGATCTTGTTGAGCAAGGAGTCGCCCGAGCACTTCATCTGTGGTGAAGTTCTTGAAGTTTTCCTTCTCCCTAATAAGAGTACATAAATATGAGTTTTAAGGTTGAAGGGCTTGGAGTAACCTTGTGTTGACTTCAAAGTCTTCAAGCTTCACTCCTAGTGCTCTTCTCTTGTTGACGATGCTCATGAGGCAATCATGGACCTTTTGAGGTCCCTTATTCTTCTTCCTAATGAACAGGTTGTACTGTCCCCTTAGGAGATCTTCTCTAGCCTCCTTGACTGTGTCCGTCCCTTCATGAATGATCTTTAGCTTCTTCCATATCTTGTGAGCATTACGTATACCCATCACCTTCGTGTATTCATTTGGGCTGAGTGCCGAAATGATCACGGAAGCAGCTTGGGCGTTGCGATGCATATTGATCTCATCATTGGGTGTGGGATCGGCTTCATTCTCGAAGGTGAATCCATTCTCCACGATCTTCAGAATTTGAGGCCCCATGGACTCAAGGTAGGTGATCATCCGGAACTTTCAATGCTCGTAGGAGGTTCCATCAAAGATAGAAATCTTCTCCGAGGCTTGACCAATCTTCAGCTCATTCTTTAGTTCCTTCAGTTCATTGTAGTTGAGCTGCACATTGGAGTGAGTCTCCTTGGCGGCGGACGTTTCTCCAATCTTCTCGGTCGACATCTTCAATGCTCTCCTAGCAGTTAAGCTATTTAGTAGAGAGACCTTGCTCTGATACCAATTGAAGGTTGCCTAGAGAGGCGGGGTGAATAGGCAACCACCTGAAAATTCGACACTTAAAGCAAATTTATCAGATTTACAGAGAGTGGACTAGTCTGAAGTAGCGGACTTGTCCGTTATGCAGATAAGTCCGCTAATCGCAGTGGGAATATAAATCTGACAATAAAGAACATGAAGACAAGACACATCAATTTTTACCGAAGTTCGGCTTCACAAAGTAGCCTACATCTCCGTTGAGAGATCCACAAAGGATCGGGTTTCGCTCAACCCTTAACCTCTCCAAGCGACCACAAAGATCAACTTGGTTCTTCACTATAATCGAAAAAGGGGGTGATTCAAACCTCCCGGATCTCACCAGAAGAGATCGATGGATTCCGGGCGACACCTAGCTGTCCAGGAGACAAGTCTCCAAGAGTAATAAGCCCTGCAAAACCTGCAAAGAACGGATCAAGTGCTCAAGAACGATGAGGACTCAAGATCTCCTTCTTCCTTCAATCAAAACCCTAGGGTTTGAGCGGAGGTCGTGGAAGGAGGAGGAATAGATCTCTGGAGCTCTAGGGCGCAAGAGGGTTAAAAAGATTGCGTTTTTGGTTACCCTAACCCGTGGGAGAAGGGGAAATTATATAGATCAATCAAGAAAAAGTTTTCAAAACTCCGCCTTGCGGACTAGTCCGGAGGTCCGGACATGTCCGAAAAGTGTGCAACAGTCGGCTGGTCATCTCTCTGGATTTCAAAAATCGGGTGGATTAGTCTGTGGCAGACTAGTCCGGAGGACCGGACCAGTCTATGGAATACTCTCTGGAGTCCGCAACTAATCCGTACATGTCTGTTCCGGACAAGTCCGCGGGGTCCGGACAAGTCCGGAGTTGCTGCGTGCTCCCTCTCTAGAGTCCGGCACTTGGGCGGACTAGTCCGGGGTGGACAAGTCCGCTGGACCGGATAAGTCCGTTGCCAATGAGAAAAATAAGAGTGGTTTGACAGATTAAAGTTTTGAGCACCTAACCAATTCTTTATTGGAGATGCAGAGACCCCTCTTGATAGTATGACGGTCCTATAACTCAAAAGAATAACAAATAAAAGAACGAGAAGCTATAGAACCAACACTTCTTCTTTCTTTCTGGAGGGTCTTTATAATCTTTAATAAGATTCACCCCTGCACACATACTCACAAAGAGAGATTAAAAACTTTCATTGTTTGTCACAATTCATTCCAAAATCTATAGGGATCTTAGATGCACTTTCATGAAGTCATTCGTCTTTTATCATACATGTGTTAGGGGGTATGAATGCTCTTAGTTACCTCAGAAAGCACTAAGGATAGTAGAGGAAGTAAAGCAAGTCAAGTCGAAGACAAATGCAGTAGCAAAAGCAGTCACCGGACAGTTCGGTGAGCCTGGAGGAGCCTATCCAAAGAGAGGTGCTATTTGGAGTTGAAGAGAAGATGTCACCGGATAGTCCAGTGGTACAATGATCGGACAGTCCAGTGAGGCAGAAGCTGGGGTCCAGAAGAGATATCTCTGAAAGTCTAAAAGAGAAGGTCACCAGATAGTCCGGTGAAAGTTTGTACCGAACGCTGCCGCCGCTGCTGGTGATGCCCTGCTATCCCGCACACCGCCACCGCCGGTGATCTCGTTTGCCGCGCATGCTACTGTCGCCCTGCAATCGCTGAGAGAGATACGGGTGAGGGTCGAGGAAGCACTCGAGGCGAGGGCCACAGAGAATTTAAGAGAAGGGGAGAGGGAGGATTTTCCAAAATTTTGAAACCCATGGTGCCCAATAGATTTCCCTATTGTTGACGTCGAAACGGAGCCCGGGCCAACGCACCACTCGCACGTCCGTGTGCGAGAACACCGGTGCCGCCTTAACGCTAGATTTGGACAGAACCTAAAAAACCGCCTCTGGAGAGACCCTGTCAGAAAAAGAAACCGCCTCCGGAGAGACCCTGTCAAAGAAGGATCTTCTTAGGGTTGATCCGGGTTCAGTCAGGCCAGCCGGATCGCCTTCAGACATTGCCGGGACGAAGGAAGAACAGCAAAATGGGGTTGGGTGAGAGGATTAGAGTTTGGAGAGACAAAAATATAAAGACAAATGATAGGTTCGATTGGGATTACTCTCAACTGGCTATGGGCTTCTGTTTTGTAAAGGTGGGATGGTCTTACCCCGTAAAGCAACGGATTCTCTCAATTAGGAAACAAATTAGAATTGATCTGCCTAAAACCTTCCTAAATCGACACCACAGAATGTTCAGTAAAATTTCAGATACTCTAGTGACTGGAGTCTCCGGTAACATGTCGGATAGTCCATCGTGCAATTTCTCAGAACCCGAGAGGGCTCAACAGTCCGACACTGTGCCGGATGGTCTAGTGTACAAAACATTGGAACTCGAGAGGGCTTACTGGACAGTGCGTCACTATGCCACACACTCCGGTGGGCTAAATACCCCAAATCTGAGAAGGCTTGTCGGACAATCCGGTACTATGTCGGACACTTCAGTGGGCTAAATGCCTCAAACCTGAGATGGTTCGCCGAATACTTTGACATTGTACTAGAGTGGTGTATGATTGTTTGGGTGTCAACACCTACCTAACGTCGACGTCCTAGGGAAATTGTTCGATTTCCCTAGAAATCATATAACCATCATAGGTAAATCAGAGTATTTCCCTACAGTTTATAAATCAAATCTAGAGAAATTCTCTTTCCCTAGGATTCGAAAGAAACACTAGGGAACGAAAAAAATCTCTAGGGGAATTGGTTGATTCCAGTGTTGTATGATGTTTGACGCCTGATCGAGGTTTGACGCTTGATCGAGCCACCAATCATTGAACGTTCATTTTCCTTCGAGTACAATTGAAACCACAAACTGCATGCACGATTGGGTACGTGGGAAGCAATCACGTAAAGATTAAATTTTTATGGAGCCGGAATTAAATATTATATCAAATATGTCGGATCTCCTAATTAATTTTATTAGAGACTAAACAGCACAATGTTGATATGGTGTACCGACGTATTCAGATACGAGCGTCCGCCGGCTGCTTGTATATAGCACAGTGTCGAGAGTTCCTTTGTTGGAAATTTAAAACCTCACCACGTAGCCCGACGGAAGATAAGAGGCAGCCAGTTCGGTCGCATGATAATTATTCCAGATGATAGAGGCACGTATAGAATGTGAGAGGGTACAGAATCAGAACGGCTGTCCGCGTATCGATACATCTCTAGAAGCAATCAACGTAATCAGCAGGCTCCTGGTTGCCTCCGTACAAAGTCAACACCCTCACGTGAAGAAAATTCCAAACAAACTTCAATATTATCCACCAGAGGATCGAAACAAATTTGGTTTTAAGTTGAACCAAGCTCAGCTAACGCAGCGGGCGTGCAAAACAATTCCATCACTCTGCTGCATGCTCACGCAAGGATACAACTAAATTGCCTTCGCGTGAGGAAATGAGAGGAAGGTGCAACAGAATAAAAAACCTACGTCGTGCGGATGAGAACGCCACACAGGCAGAACGCCTGGCCTCCTGCTTATATAAACAAAGTGTTGACACCCAAAAATAACCTCACCGGAGTGTCCGGTACAATACCGAAGCCTCCAGTAAGCTTTTTCGGGTTTGAGCACTTTCGCTCACCAGAGTATCTGCCATGGTGTCGAACTGTCCGGTAGACCTTCTTAAGTTTGGGGCACTCGGCCCACCAAAATGTTCGGCACTTTGCCGGATTATCCGGTAAGCCCTATCGGGTTTGGCACTCGGCCCACCGGAGTATCCGGCACTATACCGAACTGTCCGATAAACCCTCTTGGGTTCCGGTGTTTTGTACACTGAAATGTTCAGTACAGTACCGGAGGGTCCGGCAAGCCTTCTTGGGTTCTCAGATTTACACGGCGGAACCTCCGGTATCATATCAGAGACTCCAATTACCAGAGTGTTCGGTACTTTACCGAAAACTTCGGTAGTGTCGATTTAGAAAAGTTTTTAGCAGATCAATTCCAAATTCTTTCTTAACTTAGACGACCTATTACCTTACGGGAGAAGACCATCCCATCTCTATAAATTAGAGGCCCATGGCCGGTTATGGTGTATCCCAATCGATCAAACCATTTGCCTCTACATTTTGTGTTTCTCTAACCCTAATCCCCTCACTCGACTCCCATTTACTATTTTTCCTTAGTCCCAGCGATGTTTGAGGAGGATCCGGCTGGTCTGACCGAGCTCGGATCAACCCTAGGACATTCCTCCTCTGGCGGGGTCCCGCCCGAGGCTGGATTTTCCAGGTGCTGCTCCAACCCGATGTTGAAGAGACGCCGGCGTTCTCGCACACGGACATGCAAGCGGTGTGTCGGCCCGGACCCGATTCAGCGTCAACACACTTTTTAGCGACTCCGCTGGGGACAAGTGATTCCGGTTGCACAAACCGAATCGTCGTTTCCATGACCTTCGAGATCTCCACGACGAACATCGTCATGCCATCCTTGGAGGAGTTGCCTGAGGAGGCGCGCAAGGCGTTCTTAGAACGCCAGAGAGCCTTCGAAGAGGCGCGCAAAGCGCGCGAGGAGCGGGAGCTGCAAAGTACTTGACATGCTTCAAGAAGGACCGCCAAGGCGCGATCTCTCAAGTGAAGCAGCCCCGTTCTTCCGGCCGTCGACGACGACACGGCCATGGGCGCTACCAATGTAGGAACATCTTCGCGACCTCCCGTTACTTTTGAAGACCTTTCATATTATTTTGACGACATGAAAAAGGTCTTAAAAAATGATATGCAATACATGATCCAAAAAAATTTGTCTAAAGCTAAAAATGTTAGTATTGCATCATCGTCTCATGTTGCACATGTAGCTAGTACATCGGTGCCTACTACCTCTAATGTAGAACATTATACGTATGGCATGCCGTCGAACTCATTTAGTGAACAGACTAGTTTTTCACAACCCGTGCAAACTAATGCTTTAGTGATGTCTCCCACTAGCGTAGAGCCAATTACTAGTATCCCCAATCTGGCCGCAAACCGATTGAGTGAATTGGCTAATTTTGTTCCTTTTTACCGTACCGTTGCATACAGCACATCGCCCATCCCACCAAGCGGTATGGGAATTTCTCATGGCCCTGTCCCTAATGAAACATTTAGCGCCATGAGAGCAAGCACACATCCTCCACCATCGAGTATGTCTACTAGAGCTCTCACTGCCAACATAGAGGAGTGTATGGCGCGTGTTAAAGAGGACTTAAATAAACAATTTCGTGAGACGCTAGGAGTGGATCTTAAGGTGAGGGACCGAGTTTATAAAAAACCATACCTCGCATATTTTGACTTGGTCCCATATCCCGTAGCATGGCATGTTTTTGATTTCGTCAAATTTAATGGCGAAGATAGCAAAACCAGTTGGGAGCACATTAGTCAATATGTAGCACAATTAAGAGAAGCGAGTTTTAGTGAAGCTTTAAAAGTATATTTGTTTTCATTATCGCTAACCGAAACTACTTTCTCTTAGTTTTCGTCATTGTCTCCGGGCTCCATTTACACTTGGGAGTCATTAGAGCGTAAGTTCCATGATCATTTTTACTCCGGAGACAATGAATTAAAGTTGTCACATTTGACATCGGTTCGACAAAGAAAAGAGGAACCCGTCGCTGATTATCTTCGACAGTTTAGAGACGTTAAAAACCGATGCTTTAATTTGACCATTTCTGAAAAAGGCGTAGCTGATCTAGCTTTTAATAGTTTACGGTCACATCTTAAGGAAAAGTTGAAGGGCTACGATTTTTTCACACACTCACCTCCAACAAAGGGCTTCGGCTCAGGAGAGCCGAAGTAAAGAAATAAAACATGATTATAAGACCTGTCATAACATGCACGATATGATTCAGATAGCTCCGATGATGATTATAATGATATTTTGGCTGCCGAGTTTGTTTGGCCATCTAAGGCCAAATCGTTTGCTTGTGATTCGCTGAAACCGGCTCACAAGAATCGAAAAGACGATGTAAAATACACTTTTGATGTAGCAAAGTGTGACAGAATATTTGACGAGCTGCATATAGGTGGATACATTAGAATCGCATAAACTTTACTTTCGGCGGATGAGATTAAGCGCAGAGCATATTGTAAATGGCATAACTTTTATTCTCATGCTACTAACGATTGCAATATTTTTCGTCGATAGGTCCAATCGGCCCTTAATGAGGGATGATTGAGTCTTAAGGAGATGCAGATCGACAAGCATCCCTTCCCTATCAACACTCTAAAGTTCAATCCTAAGGTGTTGATTCGGCCTCATCAAGCCGATACCACCAAGGGGAAGAACGTGGTCATCGGAGAGAAGATGCCTATTTCTTCCGGGGAGAAAGGGGCTTCTAGGAAGGTGATGCTTGAGAAATACCCCGATGGTTAAGAATCTCTCAAGGTCACCATTCCAGGCTCTAGACCCGGGGGCAAGTTCCACGGCTCAAGATGATAAAGCCAAAGAAACCGGAGGTGAGTAAGTGGTAGGTAAACCAAGGTAAAGCCACGGATCGGACGATGGGGCCCAAAAGCACCTTTGACCCTCTCATGGCTAAATACAAGAGTCAAAAGACCAATTTGAATAATCAGTCTATGAAGCGACCAAGGTCGCCACCTAGGGGAGGCAGCCCACCTAGGAAGAAATGAGGCCAATCATGAAAGTGCATGAGCCCCCTCCCCCTTTTCCTTCACATGGCCTCGGAGCGCCGCCACCATGGTTTCGTCCTATGCCTTGTCTACCATTCCCGGTGTGGCATCCATACATAGGACCATAGATGCACGCGCCACTAATGCCCATGCCACTGATGCCTGTTCTGCCAAAGCCATACCTGTCGTTTCATTCGAGATGGAACGGGCTAAGAGGAGATGTCTTCACGAGGCTCTCCAACCCTGTCCTGGATCGGACGGATTCTCGACCGATCAAGGCTCAAGGAGGGAGCCGCCACCACCGCGTCTAAGCAAGAATGGTGCCCAAAGCAAGGTAATAAACCTGCTCCCTCCACTGTTGTTCATCAAGAGAATGCATCCGGAGGTGTCGTGAAAATCGGCATGACTGATGTCAAGATCGGAGAGGTTTTCACGGGACGGATCACTTTGGGTGATCTGGTCGGGAAGACTTCTCATGACCATGAAGCTGGCAGCAGCAAGAGCTCCTCCAAAAACACGCAACCGAGGTGGTGTCCACCTGGCTTGACCCACACTCAAAAGAGAAAGCTACAGAGGCTGCACCTCCGAAAGATGCGAGAGAAGGAGGCAGAGAAAAAGAGGGACGAGGTCTTCAACGAGGTCAAGTCGATGGTCTCTCAAGGTAAGCAGTGGAGGGTTAAGGAGCCTGAAACTCCTACTTCACCGGTGATGGAGGAAGCAAAGGCAACTCCAAAGCCACTTGGTTTGGCCGATACTGTCTTGGGAGAGGACTCCACAGCACCCTCACCCACGAGAGACGTCGACATGTTCGAGTTCGACAACGATGACCTCTTGGACTACGAGCCTACGCCGCCTCGAGAAGGTATGGACATTAACACTATTTGCTTATCCCTTTCTGATTATTCGCTTATAGAGAAAGAAGAAGTCATGGCACAATTCAACTTTGGGCCGACAAGTGCTATCTTCAAAAAGCTCGAGGAATCGAAGAACCTTTTGAAGCCCCTCTATGTGAGAGGTCATATTAATGGTTCACCGATTTCTCGCATGCTTGTAGACGGCAGTGCTATTGTTAATCTAATGTCGTATTCTTTGTTTAAGAAGCTAGGTAAGGTCAATGACGAGCTCATCCGGACCAACATGACTTTGAATAGTGTGGGAGGAGGAGACCCTATTGAGGCTAAAGGGGTCGCTTCTATGAAACTCACCGTTGGAAGCAAGACCATGGCTATCGCTTTCTTTGTCATCGATGTGCGCGGTAGTTATAACTTGATCTTAGGGCGTGATTGGATTCATGCTATAGATGTGTTCTTTCTACCTTACACCAATTTATGATACAATGGATTGGTGATGTAGAGGTGGTTCATGCGGATGCGTCAGCTTGTGTTGCTATGGCCGAATCATCTTCTTTGCCGCATGACGGCGTCAAGTGCTTGACCGGTTTAGACTTGACAAATTGTGATTTTCTTAGTATAACTAGGGATGGTTTTGTACCGGTCAATGTAAAGCCGATGGAGAATCGGCTCAACCATATAATATGATTTAATGGATTCTAATCTTGATTGGTTGCAAAAAAGAGTAGAACACTATCGGTCCAATACGAACGATACGTGCGAAGCTATCGAGGAAATAGAGGATATGGATAAGTTAAGACAAGGATTCTCATTGGCCGGTCCTCTTGAGGAGGTAAACCTTGGCAGCGATGATAATCCGAGACCAACTTATATAAATAAAAATCTGCAAGCTGATTATAAGTTGAAGCTAATCAGTTTACTAAAAGAATATGTGGACTGTTTTGCATGGTTCTATAATGAAATGTCCGGGTTGAGCCGCGAATTAGTCGAACATCGGCTTCCAATAAAATCTGGTTTTAGACATTTTAAGCAACCAATGAGGAGGTTTAATCCGAATATGCATGATTGGATTAAAGAAGAAATTAACTGATTACTTGATGCAAAATTCATAAGACCTTGCAGATATGCGGAGTGGATATCCAACATCGTGCCGTGGAAAAAAAGAACACCGGTAAGATTTGAGTTTGCATTGATTTTAGAAATTTAAATAGAGCTACTCCTAAAGATGAATATCCTATGCCCATAGCTGATATATTGATTAATGATGCCTCCAGCCATAGAGTTATTAGTTTTCTGGATGGTAATGCGGGGTACAACCAAATCTTCATTGCCGAAGATGATATGTTTAAAACTGCTTTTAGATGTCCGAGTTTTGTAGGATTGTTTGAGTGGGTTGTTATGACTTTTAGTTTAAAGAATGCGGGTGCCACATATCAAAGAGCTATGAACTTTATCTTTCATGATTTACTAGGTATTATCATGGAGATTTACATAGATGATGTGATGATCAAATTAGCTGCTTTAGGTTCTCACTTGGCCGATTTGCAACTTGCCCTAGACCGAATACGTCGTTTCAGTTTGAAAATGAATCCACTCAAATGTGCTTTTGGTGTATCAGCCGAAAAGTTTTTAGGCTTCATAATTCACGAAAAAGGCATAGAGGTAGATTCTAAGAAGATAGAGGCAATTAGGAATATGCAAGTGCCTACTTGCAAGAGAGAGTTGCAAAGCTTCTTAGAAAAAGTGAATTATTTAAGGTGATTCATTTCCAACTTGTCAAGAAAGATTAATGCATTCACTCCTATTCTTCGGCTAAAGAATGAGGCCGAATTTACTTGGGGCGCAAAACAGCAAGAAGCTTTTGAGAAGATTAAAAAACTTGTCTTCGCCGCTGGTGCTTAGGGTGCCTAAGGGAGGAGTCCCTTTCCGTCTTTACGTAGCGGTAGAAGATGATGTAATTAGTGCTGTTTTGACACAAGAAGCCGAAGAAATGGAGTATGTGATCACGTATGTGACCTGACAGTTGATTGGTGCGGAAACAAGGTACACTCTCATCGAGAAATTATGTTTTTCTTTATATCATGCTTGCACCAAGTTGAGACACTATTTGTTATCTAAGTACTTGTGTAGTTGTTTGTCAAACCGATATTATTAAATATATGTTGCATAGGTCGATTTCTAGTGGTAGGCTGGGTAAATGGGCTTATGCATTGATAGAGTATGATTTGGCTTATGAGTCATTGAAATCTATGAAAGGCCAAATTGTCGCTAATTTCATTGTTGAACATCGAATTGATTTAGAACATGATTTGGATGTTGCTTACGTTACTTTTACCCTTTGGAAATTATATTTTGATGGATCGGTTTGTAAAGAGGGTCAAGGTGTTGGTGTGGTTTTAATATCCCCTCATGATGCACGCTTTGAATTCTCGAACCAATTAGAATATGATTGCATCAATAACCAAGCCGAATATGAAGCATTGTGTTCAGTTTAGAGATGTTGGAGTCTAAGGGTGTTAAGCATGTAGAGGCTTTCGGTGATTCGTTGTTAGTAGTGCAACAAATTTCTGAAAATTTTCAATGCTTAGACGGATCATTGAATGCCATCTTAGATAAGTGCCTAGACATCATTAGAAAAATAGATGAATTTAACATACATCATGTGCCTAGGCTAGAAAACAGTAAGGCCAATGAGTTGGCTCAACAAGCATCGGGTTACAATGTTAGTAAAGGAAGATTTTCAGTCAATAAGAAACCGATGCTTGAGGTATTGGAGCTAGACCATTCGGATACTAGCACATCAAGCTGTGATGGTGCCGAATCGCTTGATTAGAGATCATCCATAATTTCATATATCCGTAGTCCAACCCAAAGTGTGGATAAAAAAGTTCGGCATGCAGCTTTTAAATATACTTTGATTGATGGTGATTTATACCGCTGAACGGGAGATGATTTACTCTTGAAATGTTTGGGTGAAGATGAAGCCAAAGTGGCTATGGGAGAAGTTCATGAGGGCATTTGTGGTACGCATCAATCGGCTCCGAAAATGAAATGGTTGCTAAGAAGAGTTGGGTTCTATTGGTCAACTATGATTGCTGATTGTTATCGTTACTACAAAGGGTGTGAAGAGTGCCAAAAGTTTAGCAATGTTCAAATGCATCCGCTGCCATGATGAACTCCGTTATAAAACCGTGGCCATTCCGAGGATGGGGATTGGATTTCATAGGGCAAATACATCTTCCGTCTTCGAAGGGACACCGCTTCGTGTTAGTAGCAACGGATTACTTCACCAAATGGACCGAAGCGGTGGCTATCAAGAACATGACGCATAAAGAGGTAATCAAGTTTCTTACCGAGCATATTATTCATAAATTCGGCATACCGCAAACTTTGACTACCGACCAAGGTACTTCCTTTACATCCTGTCATGTCAAAGAATTTGCCGAATCCTACTGGATTAAGGTACTCAATTCATCTCTATATTATGCTCAAGCAAATGGTCAGGCCGAGTCTAGTAATAAGACGTTAATTAGACTCATTAAGAAAAAGATAGAAGACCATCCCAAGAGGTGGCATGAAGTCTTATCGAAAGCTTTGTGGGCTCATCGGATATCTAGGCACGGGGCAACTAAGGTAACACCTTATAAACTTATGTATGGGCAAGAGGCTGTCTTACCCGTCGAGGTAAATCTAGGGTCTCTAAGATTAGCCAAACAAAATGATTTATCCACCGATGAATATAGAGCTCTAATGTTAGACAGTATCGATGAAATCACAGATAAGCGTTTGAATGCCTTGAAAGAAATTGAGAGAGCCAAGGTTAGAGTTGCTAGAGCCTATAATAAGAAAGTGAAAGTTAATACTTTTCAGGTGGGCGAATTGGTTTGGAAAACTATTCTGCTCGTAGGTTCAAGAAGCAACAAGTTCGGAAAATGGTCTCCTAGTTGGGAAGAGCCATACCGAATAGTGAAAATCATCGCCGGAAATGCATATGTAGTGGAAAATATGAGTGGAGAGTCATTGCTTAGGGCTCTTAATGGCTGGTACTTGAAAAGGTATCACCCAAGTGTATGGCAAGAAGCTTAGAGGAAGAATGGACAATATAAAGGATATCATCGCCAAGAATGGTGCAATGGCCGATGAGTTGAAAAAACCATCGCCCTTAGGTGTTTTTGGGTGCTTAGAATGCTTTATGGTGTAGAGACTTCACCAAAAAGCAGGGGGACATATGTTGACACCAAAAAATGGCCTCACCGGAGTGTCTGGTACAATGCCGGAGCCTTCGGTAAACCTCTCGAGTTTGGGCACTTTCGCCCACCGAAGTATCCGGCATGGTGCCGGACTGTCCGGTAGGCCTTCTTGGGTTGGGGGCACTCGGCCCACCGGAGTGTTCAGCATTTTGTCGGATTGTCCGGTAAGCCCTCTCGGGTTTGGGCACTTGGCCCACCGGAGTATCCGGCACTGTACCGGACTGTCCGATAAGCCCTCTCAGGTTCCGGTGTTTTGTACACTGAAATGTCTAATACAGTACCGGAGGGTCCGACAGGCCCTCTCGGGTTCCCGGATTTACACGACAGAACTTCCGGCATCATACCGGAGACTCCGGTTATCGAAGTGTCTAGCACTTTACCGAAAACTCCGGTAGTATCGATTTAGGAAAGTTTTTAGCAGATCAATTTCAAATTCTTTTCTAACTTAGGCGATCTGTTACCTTGCGGGAGAAGACCATCCCACCTCTATAAATCAGACGTCCATTGCCGGTTGAGGGGTACCCCAATCGATCAAACTATTTGCCTCTACATTTTATGTTTCTCTAACCCTAATGCCCTAACTCGACCCCCGTTTGCTATTCTTTCTTTGTCCTGGCGACGTTTGAGAACGATCCGGCTGGCCTGAGTGAGCCCTGATCAACCCTAGGACAATTCTCCTCCGACGGGTCCCTCTCGAGGCGGGATTTTCCAGGTGCTGTCCCAACCCGGTGTTGAAGAGACGCCGACGTTCCCGCACACGGACGTGCGAGCGGTGTGTCGGCCCGGACCCGATTCGGCGTCAACACAAAGCCTTCCAGCCGAGCCCTATTACCCATCGTGAAGTTGGAGAGGTACTTAGGTTAAAACTCGTGAGGCCCCTATCACCCTTGTGGAGTAGGAGAGGTGCTAGACTACCAGATTTCTTATATGAGAGATCCCTCATCACCCATCATAGAGTAGGAGAGATCCTCAAATCTTTAGATTAAAACTCGAGAGGCCCCTATCACCCATCGTGGACTAGAAGAGATCCTTATATCTTTAGATTAAAACTCGAGAGGCCCCTATCACCCATCATAGAGTAGGAGAGGCGCTCGAATATTAGGTTTCATATGAGAGGTGCTCTGAGTATGAGATTTTTTTTATATGAGAGATCCCTATCACCTATCGTAAAGTAGGAGAGATCCTCAGATCTGCAAATTAAAACTCGAGAGGCCCCTACCACCGATCGTGTAGTAGGAGAGGTGCTCGAGTTGCGCTCAAAGATATGTCAGTAATATTAGACAGAATATTGGCAAGTAGTGATAAAGTTAAGTCACTACTCCATTGATACGTCCCATGCAACGGGATCGGACACATTGCCGAGCACCGACGAGGCGAAGGCAACATACACTCGTCCAAGTAGATGAAGATCGGCAAACACATGACTGAGCACCGACGAGGCAAAAGTCAATCACTTCATCAATTGATTCCGTTTGCACCCAAAGTATTGATGGCACTGTTGTGATTGGGAAACGACTATTATGCGCAGCTTAATTGGAGGTTTTCTATAGGCTCGCTTTGTAGATGTAATTAACCAGACGAGCCCTGCATGGCCTCGAGAATCAGTGGACTACATTATCTCTCTAAGTCAGATCACTCCTTAAGCATCGACGCAAAAGGCAGAAGAAGATAAAGTCATGTATTGGAATTTTGTATTTTGTAAATCAACAATGATCAATGAAATATATGGTTCCAGCCAGTTATTTTATTTCACCAACACAACCCACAACAATCAAGAAGAAGCAGTGGGGGGGGGGG